>PNEQ01078021.1:10471-28249 GCA_003012365.1 Medauroidea extradentata
TGGACAGCGAGCTCGGGGTCACCGGTGGGTGGACTTTTCGGGTGATCGCGGCCGGTACCTGCAACATAATTAACGTCGTGACCGATCAAAAGCCGCCGGAGGAAGCGCCTATTATTTTCGTCGAAAGAAACTTTAAGTATCTACCTCTCGTGACGCAACCCGCAGTGCGTGAGTCCCTTAGGCCGATTTAAAAAAGAAATTTCTTTGTTATTTTATTTCAATTAAAGCTAGCCGGGCATACTACAATATTACTTAATACGAACCCAATCATCCAGCATTAATCACGTAAGAGACAGAGCAGCGACACCTCTTATTAATACCAAACGCGGGTCGCGAACGAGCATACCGAACAACAAAAGCGTCGCAACCTTTGGGTCTGCCTTTCCACATTAGTCAAAAATATTTGTATTTCAGGTGAGACATATAAATGTAATAGGCCCTATATCAAATATTTTTTTAATAATGATACATACATCTTATAGAATACATTTTGCAAAGTTCACAGTTTTAGTTAATGTTGACTTGTGTCTAGAAAGAATTTTCTACAATTTATGTACAAAAATAGTGTAAATATAACAATGAAATAATAAACTTGTCTTATTTATCCAGTAAATGGCCATGGCGTTCATTTAAATAATTTCTCAATCGATGAAAGTAATTCAAAGTTCAGTTATGTCACATGAGATAATCACTCGAGCTCAATGACAGCCACGAGTATTTTATACGTGCGCCTTTTTCTTCTTATACCTAGCGGAATAATATACAGCGTTGGATGAATATATATCCAACTGGTAGAGTCTGATAAAGGTATTTTAAAACATTCCCTTAGTTAAAATTATACGTACAGAATGAAAGTGTCTTGAGTATGAAACCTACGTCACTCTTCCGACAATTCGGAGTTCCGTGAGAATTACGGCTGCTAACATAATAGAAAATCTCACCCATGAAATATAGCTTGTTATAGATATATTTATTTTCTACATTTACTTTATGAATGCATTTGTTGTCTTGCACAGAACCAATAACACTCGTTCGGTACATCAACGCACTACTCATTTCAGATATAGACTCTACAGTACTGCGTGGTTAGACCAGTGAGTAAAGACAGGTTTTACTCAATGCCTAATGTATCTCAGATGTATAGTAAAACCCACAACCGTTACACGCTTATCTACCTGAAGACATGATGACATTCTGTCACGGTGCATACATACAAACTTAAATGCATGCTGCATGCCTGGCAAATTTAGCTACATGAACATTCTGTATTTTCCTTCCTTTTAACAGACCTCCGTTGGCTATATAATGGCAGACGTTTATTTTTACACTTCGCTCTTCCCATTGTGGATCGTTTTCTGTCACACTATCGCACCGACAACATTCACACGTGGCCGCCGTCTTCCTTGTAGTGTAGCTCAGATTACAGATGAGTCCGCGCAGATACTGCTCAAGGCTGCTCCTCAGGATGATAACAGACGTGGCAACTACGCCCTCCTGCTCTACCTCCCCGCTCCCCTCTGGATGCACGCGCACCGCCCAGTACACGACCCATTACTCCGCTAATTTTTCATTTATGTAAAGACGTCTCACGCTTTTCCTAGACGAGATACAGTTACGCTACCACTGACTTATTTATGTGTTTAATCGTAACGGAATTCGCTATATAATATTTAACCCAATAAACTACTTAGCCTGAAACGTGCAGCGATTTTAATATTTAAACTATCGATTTAATACGTTTTTTATAACGAAAATAGTTTTTTCGTCTTATAGCGAGTTAGTCGTCTTCAAAATCTGTATTACAATTCTTGTTTGAAAGTTAAATAATGAAAACTGAATGCGTAAAGCGACTTTCAATTTTACATTGAAATCCCTATCTCTCCCACACTGAACATATGGATCGAGCCGGCCCTTAAGCAAGGTATTGTGCGAGGTAGAGTGAACCCTAGTTTTTTGATGAATGACTTACTGTATTTGTCGGCATATAGGACGACCCCGCATATAAGACGAGTCATGGTTTTGAAGGTACAAAATCTTGAAAAAAAGTAAATTACTAATTTTGAATTTCCCGACAGAAAAATATTTTTTTCCTTTGTCAGAAATATTAAAAATTTAGTTTATATATTTTCAATGCATTTATTATCGGCATATAAACATCATAGTGGACACATAAACGAATAACATTGGCTAGTACTGATCTCCGCGCGCCCAAGAGCCAAGGAAACGCACGGCGGCGGCCGGCGATATCTCCGTTTGCCGGCAGTTGCGCGCGACTTGGCAACGCCGGCCTAAGGCACGCCGCGCACTACATGACAACGCCGGGCAACAACAGCTGCTTGCAAGGTCATTGCGTTCCTGTGCGCTGTTGTCTGCCAGCCTAGCACTAGATGGTAGACACGTGAATGTGTGGTACGGTACCTAGATCCTCGTTTTTTCCGCCCGAGAGTCTTGTGCTTGCGAGACAAAGGATGAAAGCATGCGGACCTAGATCCTTGTTTTCTCCGCCCGAGAGTTGTAGGCTGGCGAGACAAAGTATCTCGGCACGCTCTCGCATCGATCGCCGCTTCACTGTGAGGAAGTGTCCTTTATTATGAATGATGCACATCAAAATTTCGTACCGTAAATTTTATTAAAATAAACGGGACACTCGTTTTCATGTGTGACGAAAAACGCAATTCCTCAAAACGCCAGACGGTTGAAGATAGGATGGAATGGGCGGGTGGAGTGAAGCGAGTTGGACGGGGGAGGGGGTGGGAGGTAGAGCCAGCAGCGAAGGTCACATTCCATTCGGTGTTGCCACATTGCAGCTTGCTGCGCACAAACATCTCGAGCGTGATAACGAAGCACAGCACATACCGTTAAGTACCGGTACCAAGTGATTTCATACGTGTATTCATAGCTGAAAGTAGAAATGAGTCATAAGAGGCTGCGTTCATTCACAGTTGCGGAAAAATTAAAGATTATTAGTGAAGCGGAAGAGTTTGGTAACCGTGCTGTGGGAAGAAAATTCGATGTCGACGAATCGTGTGTGGGAAATTGGAGGAAGAATAAAGACAAACTACAAATGGCCAGTGGTGAAAGATGTGCGTTTCGCGGCAGCGAAGTTCCGGAAATCGTCGCGTGACTGGGATGAGACGCGTACCTTATCGATCGTTCATTGCCGAGCGCGAGACAAGGAGGCGGGAGTGAGAGAGCAAACGGTAACAGCTGGGCTGGCAAGGTCACGCTCGAGCCAATCAGATCTTATCTGTCGTCCGCTACAATGCTACGCAGCACTCACCCGGCTTCTATTAGTCATTGTTATTAAACATCGTTACCAGAAAAAAATATACATTTTACATTGTAATTCTTTAATATTTGTGACTGTTTAAAACTAAACTCCCTTCTCATACAAAACGATTTTCTACACACAGATCTGTTCCAAAACTTTTTATCCCACAATGTCATTGTAAAAATCAGGGTGCGAGTCTTACACAGGGGCGGGTGGTACGTGGGTTTATACGGTATTTAATATGAAAATTTGTAAGATCATACTTCAGGGGAATTCTCTCCAAGTGTTTTTGCGCAATGCTACAAGTTCTGCATTCTTGGAAAAATTTCAAAATGTTAATCTCTTTCTCTTTAAACTTATCTTTTTGCAATGTTTCAACAGTAGTAAAATCCAAGTCCACCTTTTTTGCTGTAACAAGATTTGTATCTGAAATGTCTATAGATGTAATGCAGTTAATAGTAGAATTTATCAATTTAATGATTTCTCCTTGACAAATATTTGACTTAAGAACATGCAAAATTCTTTTCATAGACTGGATTCAGTTTCTTGGACGTACTCCAAGAAACTGAATCCAGTCATGCACTCCCATTGCACAGTTCTTTCAAAGATCTTTTCATAGACTTGTACAATAAAGGGGCCAATGGACTGTCTGACTGAAACTCTGTCAAAAAGGACTCTACTTCACTTGCTACTGTCTGGAAGAATGTCAGCTTACAAATAAGACCACCACCCTTTAGTACTGAAGCAACAGAACGGAAGCTATTACATTTTGGAGCCTATTTGGATTTTTCCCCACCAACATGTTGCATCAACTTTGGGCAAGTTTTGTATAGCTGTGCCAGTTACTTTTCCATTCTCAGCCCACCCAACGAATACTACAGAACTTTAATGGGAAAACTGTAGTTCCTGAGAAATGGATAAAATCTCCACGTTATGTGAAAATATCTGTAAATAAAACTACGATGCCCTTAGAAAAGCAGTTTGTTCCCATTCAGTTACCTTCATTCCAGCATTGGAGTCCCATGCACACTGTGAAGTCCACATGTACCAATGTCTAGATAGAAGTATAGAAGGGTCAATATCTGTAGCTAACCGTGCAGAGATACCACAGCGGAATTTGACATTCACATTAGGGTCATCCATTGACACTTATGTTAGTTTCTGAAAAGCCTGTGTGATAGCTTGCAACAAGTCGGCAAAAGTTACATGGTTAAGAAACTCGGAGGAAAAATATGTGGTTGAAATATGATTACTATCTTCCTTCCAGAACCATGCAACAAGATTGATATGTGTAAGCTGAGCTACTTTATTCAGCGAGTCTTGAAGTCCTACCACAAGCTGTGGACATTCCACTTACTCCTTCATTTCATTTCATTATAAAAATATAGAGTAAGTTCTAGCAAAATCATGTAGTCAATCTTCGTTCTGTGAAGCTGCATTTTGCTTGCTATATCAGAGTCTGGAAACGTTAACGGGAACACCGACACATTATTTACTATAGCACACCTTAGCTACTTATACGACGTCACAAAACATGAAATTATTATAGCACAGGTAACATTTTCACTGAAAGAAATTTTTTCATTCAGTGAAGCTCCTTGTGATTTGGCAAAGTTACTTCTCTGCACTGCTTAGTCACTGTTGAAGAAACTGATACAGAAGCTAATGTGCATAAAGTAGATGTTGATGTAGGCCTACAAGCAGTCTGTTTTACACTAACTTTTTTTGTGACTGTTGAAAATTTTTTTAATCCAACAGAAGTTCTGTGGTTTCTCTAAATTATTTTGTGTTCATGCCTAATCATGTGGCTTGTTACAGCACGTCTTCCTGTATTGCTAAAGGGAAATGTTTCTGCTGAAATAAACACCTGTCTTCATTTCTGTTTAATGTTAAGGTATGCAACCAAGGTGAAAAATTTTCTTATTTCTACCAGTCTTCTTGAAAACTTTATACTCTTGCTGAATGGTATCATTTTTATGGGAATATTTCTCCTGAGAATGTTAATATTTTATTTTGGAAACAGCTGATAACCTAATTAAACAATTACATGTTTTAAGTGCAGAGGCTGTGTCAAGCTCGGAGCTACATTCAGCGGATAGCTAGGTTATTCTAACTATAAATGATGAACAATTTGTGTTTGAATTACACCCATTTAATATGGCCAATCAAAAAATAGCCAATCAAAATATGCCCTATCTTGAGTTCTGCTCTCCCAAACACGTCTTAACACACTCCGAGCTAGTAACCAACTGTCCTGCCACCCAGTCTGAAGACACGGAGGAGGAGGGCAGGACAGGGTAGCATGCTGGGCACGAGGGTTGACACTACACAAGCTACTGTTGCAGTGCGCAGGCAACCAGTAAGTACACTCAGGGACTCATGTGCATGCATATGCTTGGTCCAACACAACCAACCCTTACAATTACCCTCCTCTTTGAAGAGTGGAGCCCAGCGACACTCAAGAGTTACAAAAAAATTCTAAAACATGAAACACGTGAACATAAAGAGATATAACTAGCTCTAAAAACACAGTCACTTACTTTCTCCAGTAGCCTGCTCACTAGAGCTCGGCCAAACTATTGTAACATCTGAAGTGGTCAGTCCTTTGAAGGCCTTTAAACTGTCTCTTATTACTTTAGTCAGATAATACTTCTTGACAACAATCAACATTATACAAACTTAAATTAAAATAACAATTATGAAACAAGAGTTTACTACACTAAGTACTGGAACATACTTGTGTTCAGACTTATCTACAAGGTGCCTTATCTGATTATATAGTACACTGTACATACTGACTCAATTTCTGAAAGTACGTTTTCATCCATAGTAAACTAGCATTCGCATGCATTACATCTGAGACTGTGGCAAGAGCCTTAAAAAATTTGAAACCAGATCACAATGAATAGCATTTTCAGTTAATCCATTTCCAGAACCTTACAAAGTTATAGGGGCAAAGTGTTTTTAGTTCTTCAACATACAAACGTTATATATATAGAGTTAACTACAGCATATAACCAGGTAATATGAGCTCTCTTAAGAAAAGGTTTACTCAATTTAGTGATATTGGAAGAACATAGAGTACTGATATTTTTTTCCCTAAAAAACAAAGCTGTTTTGTAAGATGGCTCACTTCTATCATACAGCACAAATTCAGAGTTACACACTGTGACTCCTTGTGATGTACAATTTGCTAATGCATACTGTCCTATAGTCCATAGTAATTTCTGTCAGAACTCAATAATAAGAAATCATATTTTATGAACATTCTATGTTGCATAAAATTTGGAACAGTTACTGATTACGTATGTACTTCATGTAATTTAAACTGAGTGATTTAATTTTTCAAAGGTATTTTTATTACAAGCCTTAACATTTCTCTTTCTACACCAGCTTGGACTCTGGATACCCCATAGTAAACATTTAAATTTTGAACATCAACAAGATAGATTATTGACTCATCAATCACGTGGTCATGCGTGCATGCAGTTGCTGTCGAGCTCGGAGTTACATTCGACAGATAGCTAGTTTACCCTAACTACAAATGATAAACAATTCGTGCTCAAATTACACCCATTTAATATAGTCAATCAAGACACGCCCTATTGGCTATTGTGAGTTCCGCTCTCCCAATCACGTCTTAACACACACGGGGCTGGTAACCAACTGTCCTGCCATCCAGCCTGAAGACACGAGGAAGGGGGCAGGGCGGGAGAGCACGCTGGGCTAGGGGGCTACTGTTGCCGTGCGCTGACAACAAGTAAGTACACTCAGGGACTCATATGCATACATATACTTGGTCCAACATAACCAACCCTTACAACATGATTAATTTTTTGTCCTAAATATACTTCCAATCCAGACATAGCAGACTGAACCAGTTATCGTTGCCATGCACGTTGGTAACATTTTTAACACTGCATAATGTTCCTAAATTTTAGCTTTGATTTACACTGTAAGCTGTTGAAGAAATTACATTAAACATTCAGCCATAAATATCTGAGAAATGGTCGATTGACACAGCACACAATAAAAAATTATTAAAAATATCACATGCAGATGAATTAATGGTGCCACTTTCAGAGCATGTTGGTAACACTGGAAAAAAAAAACACCTATCAGTACCCATGTACGAACAGGAAGTTATATGTATCGTAAAAAACTCTTGCAAAGCCTGTTTTTTTTATGGCTAAGTACGGTGTAGTGCCATAAACACATTTTCTAGGTACCATATTTAGTACAATATATGAGTAATAAACTGTGTGTGTTTTGAAAAAGAACTAATGGTAAACGTCTCAGACGTGGAGGAGTATCACACAAATTCATATTACTCAGCATTTCACAGTTTATTTACATTCACAAGAAAATTTACAGTTTGGGTACTGTATTTAATTAAATGCACTATTCAAAATTTTCCCAGACCCCTTATAAAATTGCCAGATTTTTCCAGGTCTCTCTGACCAAGTTTCAAATTCCCTCTTTCTGGTTTTGCAGATTTTCCCTGTCTGTGGTCACCCTGATTATTGATAAAAAATAGTTTTTGTTGGTAAGGGCGAGTGCTGTGTGTAGGTACCAGAAGGCTTGGCGGGAATATGTCAAGTTTCGTCACCTGCTGGCGAACATGCCAAAACCGTCATTCGAGGACAAGCGCAAACTGGAGAGCAAGGAAATGAAACTGCAGGAGATGAGGACACAGAGCAGAATGAAGCGGGACGTGACGGTGGCAGTATCAGCTCGTGGCTTCCATCGCACTGGTATCATGTGTGACATTGTCCAGGTCAGTAATGCTACCATCCACTATTGTGTCATTTAAACTTGTCATGTAACAGGCATGAGAGGAGTTATATAGGGCTAATGCTAATTAGGATAGTAATTTGCTACATGTTTTATTTTTGAAAGCCACCTATGGTAAATTTCCATAAACAATCCCTATTTTAAAATATAATTTAACAATTTTGCTTTGGGGTTAAAAATTTTACATTTCCATTTTAAGGTTAATTTGATTCCACCCAGCTAATACTTGTGGAATTTTCCCAAAAAACAGGTTATACAGAATTTATTGTACATTCTATTCTCCCACAGTATGTATGTATGTATGTATGTATGTATGTATGTATGTATGTATGTATGTATTTATGTGTGTGTATGTGTGTGTGTATGTGCGTGTGTGTGTGATGTGTGTGTATATATATATAATATAGTTTGCTGATTGATTTTACCAGAAACGAGTGCTGCATGTCTTCTGTTGTTATTTCTGTTCAGTGACTGTCTGTTGTAAACTACAGATAATGGTGATGCTTTATTGTGGATCTCGAGACCCAGTCAGAGAGAAAAGTGGTGGTGTGCCAAGGCACTGTGGTGTTATGATCATCTACATGCATACGACTATGCATTTAGTGGATGAACAAGTTACTTTTTAATTTAAATGTTCCTTTTAGTTCACAAATGAGTGTTCCTTTTCAATCTAACATTGTCTTTACATTACAGTTTTGTGAAGTGTAAAAGTAGCTGTCTATGCTCTGCTGTGCCTAAAATTTTGGAGGGTACAAATCCTGAAATTTTAGATGTGGGGGAAAATCTGAATTAACTCAACATTTCTATATTTCTATATACTGTGACTATAATTTCATCTATTGGTTGTAATTAGAATTGGTGTACATTCTCTTCATTAAATTTTGACAGCTGTTCAGGCAATGACTGTCTACATTATAAAATGTGTGTCGCATTGCAAGACAAAACTTACAGTACATATGATGGAATGGACATAGGTTAATTTCAGAACCAAAATTGTTGACTGACATTGCAGTCCTGAACGGTCCCCCCTCCCGTGACGTCAAAAGATGCTGACTAGTGAATGCCCTGTGGGACAGAGAGAGTGAATGTCGTGCCAGTCTGCAATGATCAGTGCTGATCTGCTGCCAAATGGCAGGTCGTGCTAGTTTTGTTATTTAGTTGATAAAATGAGTAGATTATTTTGAAAACTATAGAAGACTCAAGTAGCCAAGAGATGGATGGGACTTAGCGGTACATTCAACATCAAAACCATAAGTATCCATTTTATTATTTAACTATTAATTTTCTTAGTTTTCTTGATTTGGTTTTTATTATAAGTAACAGTCGTGGAGTCCTTTATGTGAGCATTTGCTGTTGGCCAGTGCGATCGTCGTTTATTTCATGTTCCATTACTCAATGTCCTTAAACTTTATTTCTTTATTGTAATAATCAGTTACTACTACTTTGTGATAAATTCAAGTTGAAAATTATTAATGTAATCTGTTCATCATTTATTAACATTTTTTTGTAAATTCACACTTTGAAATAATTATCCATTTTGTACTCTTATTTCTGAATACCAATACTGTAATATGTATTTTTATATAATTTTATTTTATTCTTTTGCAGTAAACTTTAATCATTTGAATTCAATCTTTTATTTCAGAATTTGATCATTAGTTCCTTGAAAATTAATGGATAGCCCCTAATTTTAAATGCTACGATAAGTTAATTAAGCTACCTATGGAGATACGTGTCATGACAGTTAGTTGTGTACGACAGGTTCAAGTGAAGCACACTACAAGATAGGAGACGTGACCCATAGGGGTCATCATAGTCTGTGTTCTTTCTATCCACAGTTTCCTCTCTCACACACATAATCCGCCAAACGGTTTCATTTCTTTATTTCAGTAAGTTTGTTGTTCATGTGCTCTACCAAACTTTAAGGCTACAAGGTGGACATCTTTGCCTTTAAAGTGTTTGTTGTTTTTATTTGGCTTAATGCACAAGGAGCTACGTATTTATTTCCCTCACAGTTCTATTTAATAATTACAGAGTTTTTTTCGTGTTTTTGGTTTATCCTTATGGTTATGTTAATTGCTTGTTTATTTATTAATAATGTTTATTTGCTTTCCACCTCATAGTCTTAGCTAGCGGTATTCAGTTACACGCCTCCCCTATTTATACATCAGTTAAACATTTATTTCCATTGTCTTCATTTAAATTAAATTATATTATATTTTATTTTATTTTACTATGCTCAGTCTCCTTGTCTACGACATATGTACGGCTGAAATTGTCGAATAAATACTTCGGCGGCGGCCCAGTCATGTTACGGACATGTTTGACATAATATCCTGTCAGACGACACTTTTTGTTTTTAAATTTTACTTTATTTTACTATGCCTAACCTCATGACAATATGTCACAGTGGGCGTGACATATGACATGTACAATACTTCAGTGGTACTTCCCTATGTCATAACACTCATATATAGAAAGCATCACCATGCTTTCCTCTTCTTATTACTTCCTCCCGGATTCCTCCCTTACTGTCCATCACACTACCAAGGTATTTAAAGCTATCAACCTGGATCAGTTCCACTACGTTACATTTCACTTTTTTCTTTGCTTTGTCATTATTTCTTGTGACAACCATCACTTCACTCTTTTTGGCACTAAACTTCATCTGTCCAAACATCCAGCTTAATCTGTATTTCATCCTCATTTACATCTTGCATCATTATGTTGTCTGCAAACACCATAGTCCTCGTATT
Source organism: Medauroidea extradentata (assembly GCA_003012365.1). NCBI lineage: Eukaryota > Metazoa > Arthropoda > Insecta > Phasmatodea > Phasmatidae > Medauroidea > Medauroidea extradentata. The sequence goes on from PNEQ01078021.1 coordinate 21,293, forward strand.
CTGGGTCCTTATTGTTTCTTCCATGTTATACGTGATTCTTCCACGTTATCCATGATCTTTTCTATTTCAATTATGAAAAACAACAGTGGGGATAGGGCACTTCAGTGCTTTTACTCCTGTTGTGATGTCGAAGCAGTCAGTCAGTTCCCTCTCCGTCCTTATACAGCTCTTGTTCTCTACGTTCATGCTCTTGACTCTACTTAATAAACCTCCTACTCCTTTCTCCCTCAGCACCTCCCAAATTTTATACCATCTCACACTGTCGTACATCATCTCAAAAGCCATAAATGTCATATCATAACCTTCCTTTGTTCCCATCTCTTCACTGTTTGTATCCGTACTGAAAAAATCAGGTCTGTTGTTGATCTGCCTTGCCTGAAGCCATGTTATTCCTCCCTTCATTTACATTCTGTTCCATTCTTTACTTTCCTCTCTGAGATTTTCTCATAGATCTTTGAACAGTGGCACATCATAGTAATCCCTCTGTTTGTACACACTCTTCTATCCCCTTTCTTTAATGTGGGCACTATCACTCCCTTTTGCCAGTCCTGCGGAATAAATCTAAATATATATACATACATACACACACACACACACACACATACATACATACATATATATATATATATATCTTTTAGGTAAAATTTTTATTTTTACCTGTTTGATTTTGTTGTAAGGAAGACAAGAGTTGGGAATTTAATAAAATAGAAGCAGAATAAATGAACTTTATCTTTCTCAAATTCAGCTCAGCAAAGGGCATTTTTTTACTCATGATGATTTTGGCTAAATACCTAAGTTTTAATTTTGTGCTAAGTTGGCTTACTTCCCACAAAGGTTTTATTTCAGTGTAATGTATTAACAGTACGACAGTGAAGTCGACCTGTGCCGAGTAACCACAGTGAAGAGATTTTCCCAGACAAGCAGTATCATTGGTGTGTCTCAGATGGGTCTGGACAACAGTGACTGTAGACTAGTTTTCATTTCCTTTGCAGATCTGGGCGACCAGGACTGTCTCTGCTTTCTTGCGTTTGGACCGGCACTAGAAGTAGGATGTAATGGATGATAGTTTTCTCTGGCTTCTCACTCATACTTGCACAATTGTAGTGTGGGTCAATCCACATAGGCCTCGCCATGACCAACGTGAATTGCAGTCTTTATTTTGTGGCAGGATGCACCATACCATCTAGTCCAGGCTTGCTATTATAGCTATGACAGAAATAGTTGAATGCAATTGACAGAAGGAGGTATGTTCCTCCTAGGTGCAGTGGATGGTAGCGAAAACCATCTCATCATTACAGTGAACACACCTGTGTTGATCGCAGGGATCACCTTACTGAGGGTGGATGAGTCCTGTTTCTTAGGCGGACTTCTTGCTATGCTACCCACCCAAAGGAAAATGCAGCCTCATAAACTCCAAGACCAGAGTTCTTGTGGACCTAAGCAAACTCTGTATTGGGCAGAATGGACCATAAGCATCCAGGTACCCTTCTTTACCTCCACCTAAGCAGAAGTTTCAAGCACCAACACTCCATGTTCAACCCATGATCATCTCAGCACTAGGCTGGGGCTTTCATGCCAATCGAGAAAGACATACAACTACAGACTGCCTAGATGGAAGTATACTCCTCTGTCTGGAGCTGAGGGTTGGTGACCTAGTATGGGAGTTTATTCAGGAGAGACATATTCTCAGTCTCTCAGTCAATGCCAGATGTTTCTCGAGTCTTCAAAGTTCCATTCCATTTCAACTCTCTAATGGTATCAGCCACCACAAAAACTTATTAAGTTCCACCTAGGAAGCCAAAATTTATATCAGTAGATGGCAGTTGATCCAGTATCTTGAGATGAACAATTAGGCTATGCTCGGCTGCCTAAGACATTATGTGTCCACACACATTTTTCCAAAACTCAATTTTAGTGTGTATATGTAATGTTAAAAATTAAAAATGTTCAGAACTCCCCAAGTATTCACAGCTATCCTAGTGACCCAATAAATAAAAATATTCTTAAATACTAAACAATTTACTGCAATTAACCAGAAAAAAGTTATAGCAAGACTCTCTTTAAACGTGTTTTACATTGTCCAAATAATTATTTTTCTAAGGGTAAATAATTATTAATTTATGTTCAGGATTTAAACTACAGTATTAATTTACTACATGTGAGTTGTCGAAATTGATTCAAACTGAAAAAGTTAGCTTCACACATCTACATAGCAACCTCATTGTTTGTAGCTTCTTGGAAGAGCCAGTAATCCAGCTCACCATGCATGTTGATTATCTGGTGTAGTCAGAGGTGCAGTCACCTAACTGATGTGTTCCTCAGCATGCCATGCTGATCCCAGTCCTGGTGTGCCATCTACGCTTCCATCGCTCCTGCAACTCTTTGGAAGAAGTGATTGACTACAAGTTCAACAACCGGTACCTTCTGCAGCTAGCCCTCACACACCCATCTTATAGGTGGGTCTCAGTACCTTGACAGTTGTTTACTAGTTGTAATTTTTACAAATTTACAGAACTGCTATAACATGACAGGCCCATCCAGATTAACATACTGCCTACTAGTAACAATTTAATTTTATGCATTGGGAATCATCTTGGCATTAACACTGTAACCCAATAAGGCTGACATGTAGAAGTATTTTTGCATCTAAGTTGGTCTGGAATTCATTCAACTCTTGATTATCTGCCTTGTGTTTTAACTGCAACATCTGTAACAACTGTGATTCTCTGTAAAAACCTCATCAGGGACACACTTGAATACCCATGGAAATCTTGATATGTATTTGTGATTCTTCAGTATTTATTTAAAATTTGTAGTTTTTAAGTGCAATTTTAATGTATTGGTACACACATTAGTGAGAAGCTGCAGAGTTCTTGCAGTAGCATAAAATATGCATTAGTGTCTAAAATATCAAAAGGGAACCTATAATATATAAATTACCATTGTGGATTTTCCACACATTTTATTCTACCAATTTATATCCTCCAGAATATTATCTCTGCTTAGAATCATGTCATAGCAATGTTACCTGCAGTTCCGACCAATTATGTGCAAAACAAGTTGATACAATGGACAGCATGTATTGATCATTACCATTACAGGCCGGGTAATTTGTGCTCCGAGTTAAAAAATACACTCAAGTAATCTGTAAAGTACAACTTTTATTGTTACTTCATAAAGCATTAGCTATCAGGGCATGCTGTTCGTGCCACAATACACTGTGCTGGATCATAATTCATTGCAGTTAATGTTTATGGTTGAATCCAGTCCTGAGGAACTGTAAACAATTTGAGTCAAAAAAGATCAATATTTGAGGAAAGTTAGTAAAATAATAACTTTGTTACAAATATTGTGGCACCTTACAGCCATATTTTTCTTGCCGAGAAGTGTACTGGAAATAGTGCTTGTCAAAATATAGATGCCTTCCTTTCTCTGCTGTTAACGCCAGTCAATATGCGCACACTCAACTATCTCCTTCCCCTCAAGCATTGAAATTTCTGTGCATATGCGAGGCAGCCATTTGCATGGATACAATTATCATGCTCACTCTCTCTAATAGACCTGCTGCAGTTGTGACATGAGATAAGGTGGCATGAAGATGCCCACACACACCTTCCATACACTCATACGCTGGTGCGTGCACACACACACATGCAGGGCCGGGTAATGCAGTTGCGTAGGCAGATGTTTTTGCTTAGAAAAGCGCTCTGCAAGTCAAAAGTTGACTTTCTTATTTTACAAAACAAGATAGCCCCTTTTTTTTACACTGCGAACTGAAGAATTGAAAACAGGACAAAAAGGATGACCTGCTATTAGCAGTCTTCATCAGCCATTTGAGCAGCATCCAAATGTAAACAGCTGCTGGTAAAAGTACGCGTAGTTGAGGATGTTTGTTTCAAAGCATGTACAAATTATATAGATGTTTTACTGTTTAAAAGGTCCCTGGTATTGTAGCAGGGCTGCAATTGGTGCTTTTCACTCGCCAATGGTAGGCAAAAGTTTTAAGGTTATGTTTACAATGTTTTGTCGATCACCACTTAACACACCATGGACCAAAAATGCTCAAAGTTGAAACTATATCCTGCACAATGTAGAGTACTATACCAGGTATGTTTACAAATAGATTATGGTTTCGTTCACAGAGTTATTTATTTACTGTTAAACAGTTTCAAAGTTACATCATCACTCAAAATTTACATCAATCACAACAACAAAAAATTTGGTCAAGGTTACATTACTCACTACCATGTTCAGTTTTTGCGGTACGGGTCCCCACATACTTGACTTGGAATTATGTATCGAGTGAAAAGAAAACAAATAAAATTTTAGAATTGAAACTTTTCTCTACAAGCCAATGGGCTCTATCATCCCTAAAAATTTTAGAATCCCTAGCACCTTATCAAAATTCAAAACAGTCTGGCTTAAATTATAGCTAAGGCAGTGCCTATCTTACATGACCAAGCGTTCTCGGCTTCTTCCACCAACCCCACTTCTCTACTGCGCCCGTGACATGACCGTCCTGTACCACCATCTCTGCACGACTATTAAATCCTGGGTGAACATGGTAGCTAAAACCACGCCTCGGCGGAGTGATACAAGATCCTAACTACTGAAAATGGTACAAATATTCATTAAAATCATTTAAAAGGGCTACAACTATGGCATGTATTGATTTCACAACGAAATATACACAATTTTAACATACAACTGTTAATTGGGGACAAAAATTGTTAACGAGCGGGACTATTTCCATGACACAATGCCAGAAGCAGACAAAGGTAAAAGCTGATCAACGTACTTCAGCCACCTACTTCACGGAGAGATTCCATGAAGCCGATGATCTGACCACAGCTCTGGCGCCAGAAATCTTACAGCCTGGAGAAGATTGCAACACTAGATGTTACGTTGTCATAGGCCTGACTCGTACATGTCATACTCGCCGAGCATACGATAAACACAAGATGAGCCCTTGGAAAAGGGGTGACTTCTTAGCCCACAAAAACAAACAAAGTCCCCTTCTCGTTACTTCGTTGCCTTACTCACCTTTTGCCAGTTTTCTTGTGATAAACTTAGGTTGTGAAATTCGGATTTTGATAAGGTTAATTTGGAGGTTATTAAACAAGGCTACGGTTTTAACCAAAAACTATGCATCGCTATGAAATAAATTAAAATTGCTTGACTCTTATTCTTGATTTATTGTCGAAATAATTTCAGACAAAGTTTCACAAATCAGTCCCGGGAATACAATACACGAAATCAATTGCTTTGGGAACTCAGAAACTTGCAATTTAAAGAATAAACCGAGAAAACATATTGAAGATAACTAAACAAAATAAATTTAGCACTGATGAACTCCACACGAAGATCATAAAAATTTCCACGTCTTAATAAGCAAAAGAAGAATACTGGGTGGTGAAATCCAGTATCAAGACACCCAAATGGCCACATACACAGGCGGAAGAAAAAATTTTGTATAGTTCAACAAGTCCGAAATAGGTTTCAAAGAAAAATATGACCGCGGGCGCTATCTGTGCATGTTACATTTGCCACTCCCATTCACTTTACTACATTTTTGGGCTACTACCCTACATCATCATTTGCTTTTTTCGACTACACGGACCATTTTTACACCCTATCAGCATCCGGACATCCTGAGTACCAGGGAACAACTGTTAACAAAACAAAGCAAGTCGCTGCTAGCATCCCTCTCGCCTGACCTTCACTACAGCGCTCCCATTGGCTACTCAATACATCTACAACCCTCTAGAGACTAAATGAAACCCACGCTTCTTCACTATTGGGCATCCTCAAACCTAGTTACGCAATACTTACAAACAAGGACCTCGGCTTGTTGCTACCCGGTCTACCGGCCATAACTGGATAAAGCTAAACTATCACACACGCCTGCCTGTGTATAAAAAATGACTGCTTTTTCCTGGAGTCCCCAATGCAACACAACACATACCCACATTAATAATAACCTGAATAATTAATTAAATTTGTTCCTGGAGTTGAATAAATGCTCCAGATCTCATTAAAATTAACATCAGTATGTATAAATGAAATCTATATATATAAAAGAAAGTGCCCCACTCACTGACTGACTGACTCATTCATTCATTCATCATCAACGCTCAGCCCAAACCACTGGACCTAGAAACGTGAAATTTTAAGGGAAGTTTCCCCTTGTGGCTTAGGCGCGCACTAAGAAAGGAAATTTTGAAATTCGGCTATTAGGGTGGTGAAATGGGGTGAAATGTATTTTTTTGCAAATCTTTGATATTTCTCGAACCCGACGGGCTATCGTCGTCTTGTTCACTTCGTTAGGTCGCAAATACAAATGTCTAGAAACAAATTTTAGGATTTTTCGAAATTTTCATATTAAGGAGGTGAAAAGCCGTTTAACTCGTTTACAGTAAATCCTCTCTTCCTCTTAAACCACCTGAGATATCGAAGTGATTTTTTCTTTAAAATGAAGCTTACGCAAATACCTAAAAAGTAATTTCAGGATTTTTCAAAATTAGTTTTTGAAAGCCAGTAAAAAAATAAAACAGTTTTTTGATTAATCGGTCGTATCACCTAAACCGTTAAGAGATATCGAGGAAGCTTTTGTCTTATAATGAAACATAAGTAAATACCTAAAAAGTAATTTAACGATTTTTGGAAATTCGTCCTTGAAAGCCTATAAAAAAATAAAACGTGTTTAAGAATAATCTTTCGTAACACCTGAAATAGTTCAAAATTTGTTTCCTTTTTATTTCTTGCTTATAGTTAAACCTCTTTGGACTATAGTCTGTACACGCGAAATAACTCTCATGGCCTGTCTTGAATAATTTGTAGTTAAGTCTGTGTAGTTGCGGGTTTTTTTTTTTTGCCAACCCACCATAAATGAAACCTCTTTGGACTGTAGCCCGTACATACAAAAGTATTATTACGGCCTGCCCTTAAGTATTCACT
>PNEQ01078021.1:28349-67014 GCA_003012365.1 Medauroidea extradentata
TATTGCGTGCGCTCTTTTCACTGAGCTAAGACAATTTATAGTTCACTGTTATTGAGTACGCTAGCTGTTAAATGCCTTCATCACATATTTTATCCAGAGTTACTGTTTGTATTACATAATTTCACGCGGGCAAAGCCGCGGCTGGGTAGCTATTTTGTAGAGAAATAAAGATGAATTAAAAACAAAGATGTTCTGCAATAAAAGTACCCTCAGCGTAGTGGACTGGATAAAGCTGTTTGTATTTGTTGTTATAAAGATATACAGAGAATATAGTAACACCATCAATTAATACATTATTAAATTTTAGTTACTCTTTTCTATAGTACACGCGGGTGAAGCCGCAAAGGGACAGCTAGTTAATAATATAATCGGAAATAGAAATACAAAAAAATATATGTAAATAATTACATTTATTTTGTACCCCCACAAAACATGCAAAACCTATGTTACAACTTCACCAGAAAACTTTGATAAACTAGTAAAAATTGCCAATACTTTATAAAAATAAGAAATACAAATAAATGATATATCAACAAAAATAATTAAAGTTATATTGTGGTCAATTTGAAACCAAAGAAGCAAGGAAACTAAACAAAAGCCTCTTTTTTTAAAATTCCCGACTGTATTTTATTTATAATTTAAATTTTGAAAACTGAATTTAATTTACTCGTGTCCCCAATTAATAAGTTGTTGAATCCTGTTGTATCATCCTGAACATCTTATGAAGCAAAATTGAATAAGGTCTGTAGTTACTAAAGATTTAAATTGAAAAATAAGAAATAAATTTTAATTAGGTAAAGGAAGTGACTTCTCACTTAAGAGTATCTCATACAACAGAAGGGAAAGGCAGTAATTGTCTTCAAATTCAGCATATATAAAAACAGGGAATTGTTTGAACAAGCTGTTATGTCTATTTTGCATATATTATGTACTATATAATGTAATTCAAAGAAGTAATTTTGGTGCATTATATTACTGTAATTACTACTTTGGCCTTCAAGCATTTGTGTTTATATTGAGTGTTTGCATCCATTTTTAGACTTAAGAGCATGATCTACATCAGTTTTTGTCATATTTTTACTTTTATATTGGCACAATTTTTTTTTCTTATTTTAGACATAAATTGTGACAAAATTTTGCTCTTAAGAAATTTTTTTATCTATCATAGTTTTCACATAATGACTCACAAACGTCAAAATTTGCATTTTACGGTTTTATGCACGTCACTAAAAACAACTGACATACCAAACTGAAAATATTTACAGTGAATAATAGTGTTGTGGTCTAGGTCATGTACTATATAAAGAAAGTTATACCATTTTTATGTTTTTAAAAAATTCAAGAATTTTTTAAATTTTAATTTCTAAATTTAACAATTTTTTTTTTCAATGCAAAAGTATTTTATTTTTTGTTTTTACATAGAATACCACTAGCCTACAACATGGTTATTCACTGCAAATTTTTTTCAGTTTAGTACGTCCATTGGTTTTAAAGGTACACAGAAAACTGTAAAATTTAAATTTTGACATTTACAAGTCATTATGCAAAAGCTATGAGAGATAAAAAATATCATAAGAGCAAAATTTTGTTACAATTTATGTTTAAAATTAGAAAGAAAAAAATATCTGCTACAAATATAAAGTATAAAATTCGTGTAGACTACACCCATAAGAAATTAATTTGATGACAATACCCAGTTTTTGTTAAACTTTCTCTAAATTTGAAACGGAATAAAAAAATTATCTTTTGTTTAGTTTTAGCCTAAATTAAATAATAATTTCATTATTAGAATGTTATTTTAATAAATCCTGTTACTGTATTAACAACTCCACACCTCACAACTCATACACAAGTCCTTGTATGTTTTAACTTAACACATTGAAGACTTGCAAGTGAATATATATGTATATGTAATAGGATGACATTTTCTCATGCCCAGTTACACTTGCTGGACTATATTCCTTAGTTGGTGAATGATAGTATATTGTGGTTTCACATTCAAGCTTGCTGTTTAAGAGTTACATACGGATTGGAAGGCAAAATACTATGCTACAGGTAATGATTTAGGTAGTAAAACACTGGATTTACATTCTGGAAGACCCAGGTTTGATTCCCGGTCCTGGGGTTCTGTGATTTAATGCCAGGCAAGTGATAGAATGTATTCTCATTACAGGCCACAGCAGATTTATTTCTTAGCTGTCTGTCAAAGCCAAGGGCTCAATATTTAATGTCCTTGTTGAGAGACGTTAAATGGTTTGGAAAGTTAAGATGTCAAGCAAACGACTAAAATATTCAACCATTGATAAAATCTATGCTGATCACCGTAATTGTAACTTATGCTATCGAGTAAAGAATAACAGCATTTAGAAAAATGAGGGATTGAAATTAAGAAATCCATAGAAATGGAAAACTGTAATTTTTATAATTTTCAGTACGATAATATCCCAGTTACAATAATAACCAAATTTCAAAAATACTCTCGTTTTGATTGTAAAATAATTTTTCTAAAAGAAAATGTTTTGTGCCAAAGGTTAACAGATGTTAAAATTATTTTGATGCCAAAACGTGAGTATGATTTTATCGTACTAAAAATTATGAAAATTACAGTTTTCCATTTTTATGGATTTTGTGGTTTCAGTCCCTTATTTTTATAAATACAGGTCTTAATTTTTTATCCGTAAGCTAAGCATATAGCACCCAATGCTATATAAATAGACGTTCGCTGATGGAATTTTTTTGCCGAATTATGATTAGCAGTTAAGATTTTCTCGACGATCAAGTATTTCAGTAGTTCGCTTGACATCTTACTCATTTACATGCGCACATGAGCACATGCACACCCACACACACAGACATGCACACACACACACACACAGACATGCACACACACACACACACAAACACACCTGGTATGTGCATGAGGGTTTTAGTCACAAAGGTTTATTGAGAAATGTAATTTACCTTTGTGATGTGACATTATCTTTTCATAAAAGCTGTAGATTAGTTGACAAATTGACAAAATGTTGCTTCTGTTTTATTACCTCTGAGCAAAGAAAACTTGTATGTAAAACTGCTTATTTTCCTCTTGTTTAGTCCTATCTATTTACAGTATTCTCAATTTGCCTGTTTGTATAATTAAAACACCCAAGTGTTAGCAAAGTTTTTAAAATTTGCAGACTCATAAGAACTGTAACTGTAACCTTTGAACAGCTTGAACTATTATTTACTGAAATGTTACATAGTAGTTTCAAAGTTACTTGGAAGTTGTGTCTCTTGTAAACTTACTACAGAGAGAACTTTGGCACAAATCCAGACCACGCTCGTAATACCCTCACCAACTGCGGCATCAGGCAACCAGAGTATGGTGATCGCAGGATCCATTACATGAACACCAGAAAGAGAGGTGAGTTTTCTCATTTACGTACTTTCATCATGTCTGTTTGCTGAGTGTTGGAATATGTTTCAGTTAGTTGAGAGTAATCATTTTGTATGTGTCAGGAAAATTAAGCACAAATTTAAGACAAATGTATCTTGTCATTTTGCACACATGAACATGAATTGTAGTGTCTTTAAGACATTATCTCTCATGTGAATGGTGGTGGGACATGTGTGATACTTTGATGGGAATAGTGTGTGTGCTTTTTTGGTGAAATTGAACGAGTTGACACAATGGTAACATGTTTGGCTTGCATTCGGGATGGTTCTAGTTTGATTCCTGGCTCTGGCTATCGTGATTTTTGGTTTTCTGTGGTTTCCCAAAATCACTCCAGGTGAATGCTAGGATGATTTCTTGGCGAAGGCTCATTTCCTGTCTCACTTTCTGTCATTGGCCACTGTCATTTTTAATGAACTCGTTGCTGTTGAGAGGTAAAACCTACTTACCTTAACTCGTCTTTTCTCTGGGTGACTGGATATCCAGTGACCAGGAAATGCGGGAAAAGCTGGAAATGTATGGGATTTGAATTACAATTGGAAATGTGTGGTAAATGCATGGGAAATTTTCATAATTGATTAAAACTCATCCACAGTCTTTCCTTGAAAAATAAGCTCAGTTTGTTATCACCTTGTTCTCAAGGAGTGCTAGCAGCTAGTGTACTGTTTGTAGATATTGGAGGATTCCTGAAAACTATATCAGCCAAACTAAGAGGTCTAGGAAAGGCAAACTAATAGGGTAAGTCAATCAAGACAGTTCCCATGCATGTTAAGCAAAAGAAGTGGAAAACAGTACACGTGGGTCCCAAGTTGTTGACTAGTACTCCTTACAAATGTCAGAGAAAGGGCCGACTGAGCCTATTTTCCCCAACACTTCACATTATATTTGAGAAAAACAAGGTGTTGAAAGATAACACAAAAAAAATCCTTTGCTTTTAAACTTTATAAAATAAATTAGATCTAAAACAGGAAATTTTAATAAGAATGTGGAAAATGTTTTTTTTTTTTTTTTTTAATACACAGATTGGAATAACAAAGCAACAATAAAAATCTTAGCACATTAATATTGAGTGATTTTTGTGTGTAGACCTCTGATAGAAATTAAATAGCAAAACATGGCTTAAGAATATTGTGAAGTTCCCAACCTTACCAGCAGGTTTCCTTTTTGGTTTATCGCTTATAGTATGTTGTTTTGAACTTTAAAAAATACCGGGATATATGGTTTTCTGGTAAGGGCCAAAGTACAAATGCCAAATCCGTCATTGATTGTTTTTTTTCTTATGTGCAAATTCAAGAAAGTTATGTAAATAATAATTGTTTTTCTGGAAGAAACTAACAGTTGCCCGGCTACCCTACAAGACTGTCATATACCAGTGGACGTCGCTTAAGTTCATATGTTATTGTATTAAGTAATTAAGCCCTATGTTTATACTACCTAACATTAAAAGTTATTGTTTGTTAGCATTTTGCGACCACGTAGCAAGCTTTAAATACGTAAATGTAAGCTATTTATGGGAATGCCCTATTTAACTAACTGGTCTTGCACCAGCAATGGAAGTTCACATTTTTGTAAAAAAAAAAAAAAAAAAAAACCGCTTGGCTATCAGCATGTTCAAAAGACAGAAGCACAAGTACTCACGTTTTAGTACTTTACACTTTACAGATACACACAAACATAGGACGACACATAATCCCGGAAGTGTGTATCACGACGTTTCGCTGCTTAGAGCAGCTTTCTCGGGCGAAGAGACATGGCTGACTGTGGTGTGGCTACCGATGCTGGTGCACCTAGCAGCCAGTGGTTGAACTGATATGAGGCTGGAGGTTCAAAAGCGTCAAGTAGAAGAGAATGCGTAGAGGTTAATGAGGAGATATGAGTGCAATGGTTGTGGGAAGCTGACTGCTTGGGGATGTTATCTTATACTGAAACCTGGTGGTTGCCTGGATTTGGTGATATACTGATGAGCTAGTTCCCATTGTCTGAGTTCAGAGCTATTGCTTGTAGGTGGCAGGGCCCTCACCACTCTAGTGCTGTAGCATGAGTCAAAATCCTTGTTGTGGTGGGCTGCATGGGCAGCAACTGGTTTTCCCTGTGGGTTGGTGTCTTTACTTGCTATGGCTTGTCTTGTGTCTGCTCTGTGGCCATTCATTCTCTGTCTCAGAGTGTTAGTGGTGAGGCCAATATATTCAGCATCACAGTGTGAACACTGTAACTGGTAGATCAAGTTCTTGGTAGCACAATTGTAACTGCCTTGGATGGGGTAAATGTGATTGGTTTGCCTGCTTTTGAATGACGTAGAGGGCTGGTGGATGGCACAAGTGCTACAACGTGAGCTATTGCAGGGATGAGAACCTTTAAGATTAGTAGTAGTGTGACGTGCCGTTGGCGCATCGCCTCTATTGACCCCCTCACGTTCCTGCCGGCCACTCTTCCCCCCTTCTACGTCGTCACAAGCCCTGCCTACCGGGTATTTTGGGGCGCGACACCCTGTTGCCAGTCGGAGCAGACATGGACGCGTGACATCACAGCTGGAGTAACTGAACCCGGGGTGGTGGGGACATATTTTGTTAGTAGTAATAAAGTTAAATAAATTTCTTCCTCCCCATAATACCTAGTGAAAATTTATATGGTGTATTTAACAGTAATTTGCATAAATGAAATATTAAAAATGTTTCCACATAAATGATCGGGGAGGGACGAGAGTAGCCGGAGCAAGCTGAGTGTGCCCGAAGTGTCCGCCATCCAGCAATGTTCTCAGGGGATTTTGGCTTGTCTTGTACCTGCCGGCGGAGAAGCAGGGTGTTCGGAGTCTGGGATCGTAAGATGGCCATGCGGCAAGAGCAGTGTCTGGAGCGGTAGCAAGTCGGAACTTTAATAACTTTGCTATTCTTTCAGTTTCTTCATGTGACACATGTTAAACAAACAGTAAAAATATGTGTGTGAGCAGGCGACAATGGTGAGTGCGCAATTTTAAGTTTGTTTACCACATGACACGTTCAGGACATAGATAGCAGCTGCCTAGTTTTTCTTAGTGGGGCTAAGGCTTAAATTATTATGAATGCGGTTTTGAGCTCTCTTCATGATCTGAATAATACGAGTTTCGAGTCGAAAATAATGTAGGATGGATTATGTATTGACTGATTTAATTTGATAGCTGCCACGTGGTTCGCCGACCCTCAGTTAAATTTTAAATTATAACAAAATTTTAATGTATAAAAATTAAAATTTCCCACTTGAAATGTAAATACGTGTAGGCACATTCCTTGACAATTGTTTTGTGCGTTAGGCCTGCAGCAGCAGTATATTTTCACTTTATTTTTTATTTACTTGATTGTTGTTCAGGTGTAATTAGCATATTGTTTTGCTCTATGTAAATATTTACTGTGAGTGTACAAGTCATTATAACATTTATTGTTATTTTCCTTTGATTTCTTTTTATATTTGCTGTTAACGTAAATTCTGAGGAAAATGTGTGAAATGTACTGGAACTATTCAGATAATTGGAACTGTAATCTGGCTGGACATCCTGTACTGACAGAGGTAAATTACAGTGTATATCCTAAAAGTTCTCCAATATATGCTGTGCTTAAAAAAAATTTTCAATCGATCTGCTTTCCTTTTGTTTATCCTAAAATTTAACATTTCAGACCAAAAAAAAAAAAAAAACATTATTTACTGGTATTAGATGTCGGTTGGAAGGATCCTAAAAAGTTTGTACTTTTTCATACACACACACAGTCTGTAAATGAGCAACATTGTGCATTATCCACTTTATATTATTACTATATACTGTACGTAGATTCTGTGGATATATTTTTTCCTATCAAATTGAGGTAAAAAAAAAATTGTTTTGTAGAATTGGCAGGAGCAAGAATATGGAAATACGTGTTTTACTTAATTGTGTGGGACTTATGCACCTATAAAACCTTCTTATAAGCTACATCTGAATTTTATTTATCTTAGGGCAACCCTAATTTCTACAGACTATTGGTATATTTAAATACCTTCAGGGTATGTGCAGATGAATATTTTCTCTCGGTCTCGAAAATACACTCTAAAACATCTACTCGTAATATTGCTACTGCACCTAAGCCAATCACTTTTGCCCTACAAGTGAAGTTCAACACCCCAAAAGTAATACACTATCAATATAAGTGAATGTAAATGTTACTGGATCACCAAGCACCAAATCACATGAGGCCGCGGTGGCCGAATGGTCGGACCATTTGCCTCCCACCAAGGCGATTCGGGTCCAATTCCCTGCAGGTCGGTCCCAGGATTTTCGCATGTGGGAGTTTTGCCGGACGCAGTTGGTTGGCAGGTTTTCTCGGGGATCTCCCGTTTTCCCTGCCCTTTCATTCCGGCGCTGCTCCATTCTCGCCTCATGTCACCCCCATCAGTGCTAAAGACCTCGATGTTAAGTGTTGACCAAAATCTCTCACTCACTCACTAATTCACATGGGGACATAAACCCTCGGTGCAGTGTAATGAAAATAAAAAGTGAGCATACAGACACAAAATGGGGCTAACTATCTGCCTCACTTTGACTCGTGCCAGTTAAAAGTCCGTAAATGAGAAAAAAATTAAAACTTATTTGATTACAATGGGCTTATACAGAACAAGAATAAACACCTCAACTCTGAATGCTCAAATACCATAAACCAAATCATTTAAACATCAACAATTGGGGGGGGGGGGGGGGGGGATGAAAAATTCAAAGAAAAGTTAACTTACTGTAGCTCAGAGTATATAACTCAATAAATAAAGTTAATAGAAAAACCCAATAGACAACCTGTATAAAATGAAATTAATGTGGGGTACTGAAATTGAAACTATGATTGGATCAGTGCTGCCACGAGTGTGGTGCATTTTATTAAAAGAAGAGAAAATAAATTCAATCAAAATAAATACTGGTACTCATTAGGCTCAAACAATGATAATAAATTAAAATGTTAACTATGAACGAAGGGTTATAGTAGTATCAACTATAACATGAGCGCGTTGAGAAAACAAACCAGGTTACTTATTATTGTTCTAAATTTAAAAAAAAAAAATCAATTAAAATGACGAAATATCAGGAAAAACTATCTGCTCTCATTTATCATAATGAAGAAAACTAACAGATATGACCTCCTTAGACCTTTGAGAGTATTTTAGAAAATGAGCAGTTCTCAACAAACAGTATCAGCAAACACATCTTGTTTGAAATAAGACAAAAATATCACAGGAGTAGAGCTCGGTGAACCTAACTTTAATGCTTCTGAAAACCACTTGTCCTCCTTCCGAGGCTCAACCAAATAAAATCATTTAAGTATTCCGTGACTATGTGACAAAAGGCTGGCAGTTCATACAGCTTTAAACATACATCATTAGTTATTAATGTTGCTTGTTAACTATCCCGAGTCTATCTGTAAATATCACAGTTTACGCATGAACAGTGATTAAAACACAAGCCTGAACTATAAAATTGTTATTACAAGAATACCAAAATGCTTTACTGTATAAAACTGTTGCAAATAAATCATGAAGAATTTACTCGTGCAGCCTAGGCCAACCTCGCCTTAACTTTACCAGACTGAGCACTAAAATCCTCTTCATTAATTGTTTACAACATAGAGTATCGTTCAGAGCTAACTTGTATGGTTGTAAGTTGCTGCCTTCTGGCTTACTCTTCAACGCTCGCTCCACTACATTCCTCCATCAACCTCTACAGCAAACTACTCACTACTCCCAAGCCCAAAGCCCCTAAAAAAACGGAATTACTTAGCTGTCACCTATGTAAACTTTGTCCTTACTGCTCATTCGCCTAACTTCATCCCTACCCAAGTCCAAGGCACCTGCAACGGTCTGCACAAACTCAGTAGTAACCTTCCATGAATCCTTCCCCACTCCCCGGGCACAGAGCCCTAACTCGTAACGTAGCTGTCAGCTTGGCTCAGCGAATCCCACGAGCAGCTCGGTTATAATAATTTCGACTAACGTCAACGTGGGGCGCCTTGCTCCACGATCCCTGGTCATGTATCTGCAGCCTGATAATATCCTAATAGTGCCAGATTTTTACGCTTTACCATTTCAAGCAGCAGACAGCACTGCTGGCATGTCAAGCTTCACGTCCGGCCATGTTACCCGAAACAAGCTTCAAACTAGAGAAAATTAAAACTCACTGTCTGAAGGGCCTCAATTTCGAAAGTAAACATGAACATTTATCAGCATCCATAAAATATTTTGATGTAAACCCTAAACTACGATGGTGGGGTTTAGAACAAGAGAAATCCGGAGAAAATACCATAGCCTCTGACAAAAAAAACTGTTTGAAAATAAAATTGACTGACAAAAATCAGCATAGCAATATTTTCCCCACGTTTTTGTTCCTGTAGTATTATTTTTCTCTTCTCAGTACAGATTTTTTTTCAGAAGTGATATCACTAAAGTGAGTAAGTCCTATGCCCATCTAACAATTTTCACTCACCAGGGCTCTAAGGTTGTCATTGCCCATAATGTCGCATTAGAATCAAGTGTATTAGAGATAACAATTCGCTTGGAGAGACATGAAACACAGAGCTGGTTATAAAGAAACCATCCCAGCATTCACCTGGAGTGATTCAGTAAACCACGGGAAACCAAAATCATAATGGCTAGACCGGGAACTGATCCCAGGTCATCCCGAATGCAAGTCCAGTATATTTTCACTATGCTAACTTACTGATTATCTGGTGCCATGGCTGACCCTTAGGGTTGGCCACTGTTCGAGGTGCCAAAAACAAACCAGATGTTCACAAGAAAAAAAGGATGCTTGGTAAAATAAAGAATGAACCCCTTCAGTGTCAAATTTTTTTCAATGTTTGCAAAATAATATTCAAGGTTTTTTTTAATGCATGAAACAATAAATATGTGTTTTTAGGCAAAAAAAAAGTCATCTCAAAAAATTAAAAATAAAAAAAAATATATTTTTCATTAATTTTTTTGTTGATTTTTTTTTCCCTACTGATTTACAACCCGAGATATCTCAGGCAAATATCTTACGGGTTAAGAGGATCACTTGGAAGGTTATTAGGGTAACTTTAAGAGTGCAGAATTGGATTTCTTCAATTAGAATTCAAGTACACATTTGATTTCAAAAGTAGTATTTAAGTCCTGTAGCTAAACATATGAATACTAAAAAAGATTTAGGAAAGTAAAATACACTTTCATTTAATGTCTGTCTCTGAGACAAGATAAACGGCAGCACTGCTAAGTTATATGAAAAGAAAAATAAAAATAAAATGAATTGGGTCACTTGTTTAATGGATACTACCTGGATTAAATTGTTATACACAAAGGTAGCTGAGAAAGTGTTAAGAGTTAGAGCTGCTTGGATGTTAAGGATAGAGTTCAAGCCAAGCCATCTGTACTGTATGTATCCATGCCCAACCCTGGAGGAGATGGCCTTGGGCACTGTTTGAACCAATGCGTAGTTTATCTCTGTGTGACGAGAATTGGATTTTTACACGTGACTGCTTACCCCTCCATCTAGCACTTACTTTTGTACTGTTGTGTTCCTGAATGTGTAGTTCGTTGTTGAGTAACACATTTTGTATTTTTAAGTGTTTTATAATGTGTGTTGGCTGCTGTGTGTGTGTGTAGCAGTACCAACACTGTGTAAGTAGGCTTTTGTGACAGTACTGTACTTTTTGTTTATGTGCTTTGTTGGTGCTCTAAACTAGGTTTAAGATTTTTGCAATTGTCTAAATTATGTTTGGCAGTTTTTTGTTGGAATAAATTACGGTATGTTTTGCGCATTTATGTAGTAGTCTAAATTCTGTTTGGCAATTTTGCAGTGATCTAAACTATGTTTGGGGAGTTAGTGGTGGTCTAAACTATGTTTGATATTTTTACAAAGGTATCAATTATGTTTGGTAATTTTGCAGTGGTCTAAATTGTGTTTGATATATTTGCAGTTTTTCAAAACTGTTTTGTTTTCTTTTTGTGGTGGCTTTAATTATGATAGGTATTTTTGCTGTAATGTAAATAATTTGTGACATATTTGCAGTGGTCACAAACTATGATTGATATTTCTACAGTTGTCTAAATTATGATTTTCGTGTTTGTAGCAGCCAAAATTGTGTTTGACATTTTTTCAGTGGTATAACTTATGTTTCATATTTTTGTAGTGGTCTAAATTTGTTAAGCATTTTTGGGAGGATCATGTTAGGTGCATGTTTCCATTATGTAAATTATGTTTGGCATTTTTGTTATAGCCTAAATTACATTTGGCATTTTTGCAGTGGTCTAAATTATGTTTGGTATTTTAGCGGTGGTCTAAATTATGTTTGGAATTTTGACAGTGGTATAAATTACTTTTTTGAATTTTTTGGTACTCTAAATTGTGTTTTGGCATTTTCATGTCAGTAGTGTCATAAAACAGGCTGCCTGGCTCACTGACGATTGTTAAGAAAAGCAGGCAATGAATGGTCATTAGTATATTTACATTCAAACTATTAATAAAAATAAGTCTGATGGTGCACTAGTTGGTTATGCTAATAAATTATTGTATTTCAGTGGCAATCTGATGAAATTTCAGTTAAAAGTGTGATTACCTTCTTTCACATGTGTGTAAGGCAGCTAGTCAGCTTTAATGGTAATGCTGTATTGGTAAGAAGAGTTGTAAAGCCCTTCCCTCCCTCAAGTAAAGTTAACAAACTCCCAGAGCTGCAGTCTGCAATTTCAAGAGGAAATGTACGTGCATTGAACCTGTAATTTTTATTTACAAATCACCTGTGTGAAAGATACAGTTTCTACCCATGTACTTCAGAAAATTAATAACTGTATTACTTACGTTGAGCTTTGATGAGTAGAAAAATGTTACAAGAGAAATGTTTTCAGAAAGAAAACTGAAATTATAATCAGCAATATATCTCTAAATTTTAGTTTTTAAGTCCCATGTTTTTAATTTTTGACACACATAATTTTGTTACTCTTTTTAAGGATGTGCAATGGAATTTTTTGGAATACCAAAATATTACTTAACAGTTATATACATAACTAACACAACAATGGAGCATGATCATGTATGGTACATATTACTAACATTCTTGTTATAAAACAGCTACGAATTTGCTGATTTCAGTGGCCAGCAACTAACATACTAAACGTTTTCCTCTTCAGTTCTTATTTGTGCTTATGTTTGTTATCTGTTTAGTAGTGTTACTTCATGCATGTAAAATACTTACCTAATTTTTGTATAAACAACTGTGATTAACCTCGTTTAAAACTGTGTGAGATCTATGTCTGCAGCGCATGCTGTGTTTTCTTGTTGTATTTATTCATTATTGGTAAATGTAGTTGTGCCACTTGGATGAGATTGAGCTCTCAGGCCTGCAAACTCAACTGTAAGTCATGTTTATGCATGGGAGATTGGTTGTTGATGCAGTTTATTTGCTATGGCAGAGCCGACTACATCTTACAATGGTATTAATTAAGGCTCTACTTCATTGTAATTTTGGATTCTTTGATTTTTCACCTATTTGAGATTACGTATTTGATTTTTCTTCCGTTTGAAATGTATAATAGGGAGACTAATGTTGAAATTACAACAGTAGAGTCTCATAAATACGCCAGTGTCTTAAAATCAAAAATAACCAATTTTCACTGTACAATGATAATTTTTGCTACAGCTGTCACCTTCAAATTGATAATAGAAGCACAGTCTCTAGTAAGGTTTTCCTGTGAGTACAAACATTTTAAATTAATCTTTTATTGCAACTTTTTGCTTTTTACCATTTTCAAATTAACATGTTAAAATTGTTAATGGTGCCTGAGAATATTGTCATAAAATTGCTGTAAGTGTTGGATCCGTGGTTGTAGAATCAGGGTTTTACTGTATTTCACATTAGCTATTTACCTTGCACAGCAGTTCAGCGAGTAAGTGAAGAGCTTCTTTGTCAGTACTTAACGTAGCAAAGTTTTAGCGCGTATGAAGAGTAGGTAATATGAGGTAATTATGGAGCATTGCCAAAATTAATAGGTGGAGAGAATGGGATATCCTTCGAGAAAATGCACTGAATGACCAGTGACATCATCTGACACAATTTCCACATGTAAAAATTTTGGTTGACCACAATGGAAATTGAACCGAGATTACCATGTTGGGAAGCAAAAGTCCTATCTGTTGTAATTACTGCTATCCCCACTATACAGTAGTAATGATGTGTCAATTATTAATGTATGTTGTGTTTCAATTAGTGATACAATGTTACACATGTATCATACACATTTTTCATGTACAGTATATATGCATCACATCTGTAATGTGTGCAGGGTAAGTAGTTTTAAGTGCAGTAATCACAAATTTTGCTTTTTTTTTTCCCTTCAAATTAGCGAAGAATACAAAAGTTGCAGTAATATTCATGAATCTGAGCCTTAAGACAGATACTGTCTCACAGTATTCTGTGTATTACTGTCTGTGATGTTCTTCTAGGTCAAATGACTTTAACAAGGTGTCTACCAGTTGGTAAAACTAAGAAAAAGGTGAGAATTTAACAAGGTTGATAGTAAACTGGCATAAAGCGGAGAATTTCTCAAATACTCAAGGATTTTTTGAACTTACGTTGCTATTCTTTATGCAAGTTTTCCCACCTGTGGATGTCGACGCCAACCTTGAGGGCTTCATGTTCTGAGCTACCTTGTGCATATGCTTCAATTTACTACCAGTTTAAAGAGGGAAATGATAATGGTAGGAATGCTACAGCACGTTACTGCCTGCTGCTGTGCTATGTCACTTGACTGTGATTGTGTTATGGGTAAGAGTTGTGGGAAAGGGACGATGAACAAAAATTTTGGAAGGGGGAGGGTGAAAGGTGAGATAAAGTGCGGGAAGAAAAAAGAGAATGGAGGAAGGAACGTTGCTAGGGAGAACATTGAGATCTGACATGCAAACAACCGACCATATAAACAAGTGTAAATAGTGACAAAATCCTTCACAAAACTATGCTCGTAAAAAGTGTAGTCAGTTTGTTGACACAGGTTAGTGTATGGTGTGTAGTTGTGTTGTTTTGTTTCACTTTTAATTTATTCTGAGTGAAAAAAAAAATATTTTGATAAGACTTTTTGTAAGTAAAGACAAGGCTGTAAAATTCAAAGGCTTAAATCTCACAAGCCTTTATGAACCTTGACACGAAGAAAATAAACTGCACAGGGTAAGTGCATTCAGCCAACTATAAACAACGCGTACTGTGCGTTTCTCAGATCTCTACTCCGAGTAAGAATGTGGAAGGGGGTGGCAAGTGCCATCCCGAGTGATCTTCCCCTCCCTAATACGCACACAAGGATAAGGAAAAATAACGGTGTTACGACACAAATACAGTAGTAGTCTCTGAAGCGAAAACATTTACTCACCATTTTAAAGTGGCCGTGCCAAGTCGTCCTCGGACTCAGATTCCTCGTTTGCTGAAATGGTTCTGTCTGTACTGTTGTCACAATCAGTACCACTGCTACTTGCCTCTAAATTTTTGATTATGTTGTCTACTTTGTCTGGAAGAATGCAGTCTTTTTGCCAGTACTGTTCCTCTATTTTTTTAACATGTTTACAATACCCCTCCAAATCTTATTTAGTGACCGACGAAATAGCTGATTCTGTAAGTTCTGCCAGCTTTTTAAGTGACAAGTCACCAGTTGTGTTTCTTTCTCTGACATTACCATTTTATTTTTGCCCATGCTAATTCAACTGCATTAACGTCACACGTGTATGGAGGTAGACTGAGAACAATGTGACCACGGGCAGCTAACTCTCCATCTGTTTGAAATAATTTTTGTCGTGGTTTACTAATTTCCACGAGTTTGTATAAATCAACTTTATGCATTGATTCGTCACAAGTGATGCCCTTAGTTTGTAGTCATGTTACGATGTCACACTTCAAAGAGTACTTAGAAGGTTGCTTATCTACTTGCCTAGAGTGATATGGTGCGTTGTCTGTTACCAAAACAGATTTTTCAGCCAAATTTCGAAGCAGTTTTTCATTTACCAGCTTTTTAAAGTTTACGTAGTTCATCTGTCCATGGTCTGTCTATGGTCCATGGTTCATCTGTCCACCATTGGCAGATCCAGCAGTGTACACGAGCTATGTATTGGGAAGAAATCCATTTCTACTGCAGACCACAGGAACTCCAGGAACAACCATGAAAACAGAGACAACAATGTCGCCAAGAAATGACATCATCCCTGAAAAGGAAGACATAATAGTCGTGGTTACAAAATACATCATAAATCAAAAGCACAACCCGTATGAACACATTTAAATCACTAATACATAAAATTTATACTAATAAATTCACAACATTATAAAAATACCCATAATAATTTGATTAATACCATCATCTACAATGATGCATAAAACACAACTGTACTGATACAAATGCAGATGCTGCATCAAATGACGTAGTTACATAATCTCACATGGCAAAATCTAGTATACGGAGTGAAAATATTCAATAAGTAATGCTACCCATAATATGACACATCAAAGCTTGTTTACAGAGAAAAAATTCATCAATAAATAATATTGAGTATAATAATTTGAGAGCTCTAATTAATCAATTACTTCAGGTACCTACCTAGGTATGCTAAATATAGAACACATGGTCACGAAGAAAACGCATACCCAACATATTACACAAAACACACACATAGGGCCCACAAACACATATAAACAGAACACGATCTATAAACACACACAAACCGAACACCAACCAACACACGATACTCTACACACACAAACAAATAAGTTTTCTCCTGAGGATGTGTCCCTTGATATCCAGTGTTAGTCGCGCGCCTGCACTTAAAGGCCGAGCATTGTTTGTTGTGACGTTCTGCCATATTGGTTCACCGTTACAGATGATACTCTGGTGTGTGTGCCATTTTACTCCTACAGCCCACATAAATTGGATATTGTGCATGGCATAGTCAACAATTTGTTGCATGAGGGCGTGATTTCGCCGTCCACGTCGGATTGTGCCTGTCCGGCGTTCTTATTCAAGAAGGGTAGTAACGAGAATAGTTTGGTTACTGATATGTCTCAGGTGAATCAAAAGATTCAATTGGACCCATTTTCGGCCCCTACTGTTGATTTGGATATTCAGCATTTGGGGAAGGCTAAGGTGTTTTCCATAGTTGATTTGAAGTCTAACTTTCACCGGTACTTGCTGCACCCTGATTGTTGAAAGTACACTGCATTTCTGAAGTGCCATCTATGCTGGCATGCATAGCCAATGGCGGTGTCATGCAATGTTCTTGATTATCGTTGCACGTGAAAATCTGAAGATTTTCATGGTCGTTTCGGTTTTGGTTTTCTGAAGATCTGGTCGCCGACATGACATTGAGCCTGGATTTTCTGAGTCACATTCGTGCCATGGTTGACGTGCACGCTCGTCTGCTAATATTATATATTATATTTTTATTACCACGGTTAAACTAGTTAATGCAAGTTTTTTTTAAATTATAAGACAATGATACACTATTACAAACGTTACCTAGTCACACATATACATAAATGTACATATGTAACAGCAAAACTGTCTAGTCTATTAACAAGTAAATTACTTATAATATAACTCTTACAGGTGTAGTGAATTTTTAGCATGTAGGCCTATTCTAATTATAATGTAGTTTTAATATAAATACTGGTTAAAATACTGTGTAAATATTAAATAAATTATTTGTTTTGTACCTTCACCTCACAACATATGGGCTAACCTCACTAATGGTGATGGTAACTAACAAGTACACAGGAACAAAACACGGGTTGCGACTCTCTATTATTCACAAGAACGCTTAGGCAAGGGTCAAACCTCAATGCAAACAAGTCTAGGAACACATTATAACCTCAAAATCTCAGTGTAGCAGTACCAGTGAACAATTAGCAATGTCTGCATGAATCACAGTATTCCAACCAATCAAGAAAGAGGTGATCTATAAATTAACTTCTAAGAAAACATAGTAAAATCCGGGGTTCAATCGCAACAGCGATTTATTCAAAACTCATAACAAATCATCAACATAACCTTAAACCTGTTACAAACTCAAATAGTCAGCATAAATCAAAATATTCAAAATGAAAGCACAAATGTTACAAAATTACACTAAACATTAACCTTACAAAATGCTATTGACAGGCGTACAAAAGGAAGCAGTTTAATGTGAACAATATGGAACATACGAACCCCAAGTTGTGAATCCTGAGAAGGGTGTCGCAAAGACAAAAACATATACAAAACATTTTCTAGCCCTATCCTTATAGGAAACTGACTCACACAACATAAAGGGCAGATATTATAAACCTCTTTCGAATGATAACCAACTGCTATCCCCATACAGGAAGCACTGGTGAACAGTTGGTTGTCTTTCGAAAGAGGTCAATAGATACGGCCCTCAGTCCCATTCCTGAGTAGCCAACCCTAACATAAAGTCGTGGGGACACACGCCTTTAAATACATATACTTAAAACTCGGGGGACACTTACCCCTACACATAATCACAAACTCCAGCATAACCTACCTCAGTAGTATGCACACAATCACTAACACCCTCGCACAAGCCTCATAAATCGGACACATAAGGTGCATGTAAAATATCCAATTTGTTTACTATTATTATTTGTCTGTCATGATTTACATTCTCTGTCTGTCAAAATCTAACCTTCAAATTACACACCTGCAATCATTAACTAACAAACATATGAACAAAACTATGGAACTGTAGAAATTAAATGTCTCCCCCTCTCTCTCGATGTACACGAAAAAATATAGAAGTTGCCAGATGTTAAACAGAGAAAACCCAAACGTGAAAATTACCTTGAATTACTGAGCAAAGTGAAAAACAACAAACAGCAAGACACGAACGAAACGCTAAGACTTGGGCCATTATGCTACAGGACAAGAAATAATCAAACAAGAAACTAAACAAGGCGCCTGAAATTAATCAATTATAAGTCCTGCAGCATAACAACCCATTCCACAATTATAAATACGAAAGACAAGCGTAACACTTATATTTTACAGGTAGCCGACTGAACGCACATACAAGGATTCAAGGGTATAAATACAAACAGCGAGCATGAATATAGACTCAAAAATAGTCCGCCCATCATGGCGGAGCAGCAGTAACAAGTTAAATTACACTGAAATAATTTATACCATTAAACCTGAAATTACATAATGAAAACAGAATACAATTATTATACTACTCGCTACGTACAAAGTTAATTACATATACAATTCTTTTCATAAATTCACAACTAAACAGGAAAATTATTATAATAACTCTTGGAAACAATTTCTTGAAGTTCGGTAACTGTCACTGGAGCACGCTAGTGTAGTGCGAAGCTAGCTGCACTGTCTGCACCTGTGTCTCTGCTTATTTTATTATACATTTATGGTGAAGAAAGTCAAGTTTACATACAGCGTTGTAAAATATTCCAAACTATAACAAATGGAATATATGGTATGTAAGAGTTTCTGGATATGTGGAATTGTTTGAAATATAGCTGTGGAGAATATAAATATTAATTGCTGATATCTCACAATGTCTTTACTGTTTCGGGCGTTGTCAAATTATGTCTTGTACTGATACAGTCGGTACAATGCCACCGTCAATTTGCACAATAACATAGCTGATGATCTGCAATCTCTTGTAAACGATAAATTTTGGTTGAATCTTCACATAATTCGTGAAAGGAAGTGCGGGCCCCAGCACAGTTTTTAGTAAACTCCATTATTTGTACCCTAAAGTCCTCTCCCCGTGCTGATTTTGGAAAAATCGCAAACAGAATATCGGTTTCAAACCAAACTAATGCATGTTGAATTTTCTAAAATATTTCCCCTTCTAGCTGGTAACACTTAATTTGTTGTATTAAGATGCCTTATTAGTACTAAACATACAATTACATTAACAGCTGTTTTAACATTTCAAATAAACAATTGCAAACACGTTTTGTACTTAAATTAATTCTCTTTTGAAATAAAATTAATGTAGGCTACTTATTAAATGTAAATAAAAGTGGTTAACTATTGTACCTAATGCATACTTTGCCTGTTTATAACAAATAAGCTTACAGTGTAAATTAATTCAGTGTACTGTAAAATATGACATACATGGAATAATGTTACGTACTCACTAATACTGTTAGCCTACTGTACTTGATGTGAAAAATGTGTAACCATATGTGGACAACTTATACTCTAGCAAACATAGGATCTTTTGTATTGTATTGCTGCTATAATCATATTCTAAGTGTTGACCAAAAATGTTTCCAGGAGACTGTAGGTACTCTTACTAAAGCAAATACTTTGAACTCTTAAAAATAAGCAGAATTACAACATTTAGTGTATTGTGACGGGGCAGACGTCTGGATGAATGAAAATACTTACATCGCTATTAACCACAAATCCTGGTCACGGCACCAGAAATGTAACGCGCCATTTCGTGTAGAAGCTTACATCGCTCTTCACTTAACCTTTCACATGGCCAGTTGTGATTGTATAGTGGTTATTATAAGATATTTGCTGTAGGCTACTCAAATAACTTAAAGCTTGTTGGCGTGACAGTTTTTATTAATTAACCTAAAATCCTGCACCAAACTGTTTTGTTACAACAAGACGTAAATTTCTACTTCACATAATTTCCAAAAACTTAGAAACCAATGCTCCCGGGAGAGAACCGCCTGACAATTGCCGAAAAACTAAAAAAAACTAACTTCACATTATTATGTCACGCAACTCAAACAGAAAGAAAAATAAATGAAAATGATAAAAACTAATAAGTTCTCATGGCTGTTCCACCACCTCTATCACACCAAGACAACCTGTCCCACACAACCATCTTGCTCCACGCTCGAGCAACAAGTAAACATGGCCTATCAGGCCGATCCCACGACGCTTATCCTCTCCCTGCAGCACTTCTGGCGGCCACTTTGTGCACCAAGGTAAAAACGTGACGGAAAACTAAATTAAATATAATTAACAAATTACAATCTCTATATATCTAAACAATGTGAAAAGTAAAAATATTGCTTTAAAAACCATAATTACATTTTAATTTACGACATATTATTTTATAAATTTAAACTGCATGTCCTTCCATTGGCTAACGCCAACCCGCGCAAACATATCACCATCTCTCTCGCACACTCAGCTAGCGGCTGCGCACGTGACTTCATGAAAAGTAAAAGTAGTAGAAAAACTGTAAAATCAAAATATAGCGGTTCCAGGAACTGGGTAGGCACACCTGTGCCATCAAACTACACTTGCCAACAATACGCCCAGCCTGTAGTTATAGTACAATAATAGTTAAACTGCAAGTGATATTATTAAATTTAAATTAAAATACAAAGAAGTCTTAGCCTAAACAAACTAAATTAAATATAAAATCGGATAATTTCAACAATGATACAGATAAAATGCCAAACAATACCTTACCAAACTCCTGTCAACAATACCTGAAAATAATTAAATAGATAATACAAATTCAATAAATTACACATAAGGAAATAAACAAAATAAAAACGAGACAGGAAATAATTAAGACCTAAGTTGTGGGTGGACCATCCACAGTATGATTTATATTCCACAAAAAAAGAGATGTTAAATATAATCCGCCTATACAACTACTTCAGATTAGACGACTGTAAAGTGAATTTATTGTTTATAGTAAATACCGTTCATACATTGTACATTGTTGAAGGTTATGGTGGGTAACAAAATACTCCCTATACTTTTACACATTATATGTATGGTTTTCAGCATTGCTTTCCTGACATTTGGGCATGAATGCTTTTTGAAATTATTTACATTTGACGCGGCTTCGGTGGTGGTCTTGGGCGGTGAAGGTCACGTTGGTGAGCCGAAACCTCTTGGTGCGGGAAGTCTGTCGGCGAGGGCGCGATGGTTAGGTGGCGGCGTGCTCCACTCCCAGGATGCACTCCCGAAGCGTCGACCGCCGTCTTCCTCGTCGAACTCTCCCCACGTAGTAAAGGCTATTACAGCGAGGGAAACTAGCGCTGCACTGGAGGTTGCTCTTCCTCAGCAGGTGTAGCCAAAGGTGGAAAGGAAGAAGTGGCAACAATGGGGCGCTGATACCCCGGATAGGATTGCACGGAAGTGCCTGGGTTAGGAGTTGCGTCAGATGGGGGTCCACAAGGCGAGGATGGGGTTGAGATGGAAACGGGTGTGGAGGAGGGGGTACTAAGGAAGGCTGATCCACCAGGGGACTGTAATGCCAGCCGGACAATGGCGTGGCCGTTGAGTGGTGTGCCTCGTCGAGCGGCGGCGGAGACCTCCCTCTGGATCCAATACACCCCTGTCTCAGGATCCCTAACCTCCAGTGCCTTCAGTACTAACTTGGCAAACTCCTGTCGGGCCCTCAACTTCCTACCTGACCTCTTAGGCATAGCCTGACTGTGAAGATGGAGTGATACGGCTAGCTGATTGTTGGAGACGGGTATCCCGTAGGATTGCCTGTCGTGACATGAAAAGCCTTACGGCGGCGGCACTATTGTTGGTGCTGGGCAGGCGGACTTGTAGAGGAGCGCTAGAAGTGCGCCTCAACACGTCCCTACGCCTTTTCACCTCTCCCAGTCAAGACAAGACCCGACACCGCTCGGGAAGAGCACAATGTATTCGTGCTACCTCCAGAGGGCGTATGTAGAAAATCTGGAAGGCGCGCGGCTTACGCCTCCTCCAAGTCGTAGGATGATTAAGACGACCCAATTTCAAACTCCCGTTGCGATCCTATGGGATGCAGGGGTCCCAGGTGTCTTGCAGGTGGATGGGTTTGTCAACAATGGAAAGGTACGGTGAGTGAAGAAAAGAAAGGAATGACGTGCTGCGTTGTTTATTGGCATACGCCAACAATGGAACTGAAACACCCTGTGCCTAAAAAGCCTGAAGGGCATGTAGGAAGGAACCGAAGAGCACTAGCTTCCGTGGGGAGAGTCGTTGATGTAGGTGACGACGCCTCGGAAAGCGGCTCTTGGTTGGCGAAGCTGGACAGCTGGCGTAGAAGGCTTTCACGGTCGTGATGGGCGCTTCTGGAAGGGATCCGGCGGTCGCTGGTCTTCCGGGCCTGGAGCTGTAGCTTGCAGTGGCGTTGAGGGTAGAGAAATATACCGCAGCTGAACCTTTCAGTGTTAGCAGGGTTACTGCTCAGAGAGAGTAGCAAACAGGTCGCTACTCGGAGACGAACTGCTCTTTGGTGGCTCATGCTCCCTCTTTTATACCCTTCTCGGGTCGGTCTGTGGTGATTGGCCGGCCGCTCGCCTAATGAAGAGACGGCTCGGGCGCGAGGGGGTGGTCCTTCCCTCCTCTGTGGTCTCTGTGCTGCGGGTGGCGTGTCTACAGGCGGCAAAGCGTCTCATAGAAAAAAATACGTTAGATTATCCTTGCCCGGAGCTTTTGGAAACGAAGGATAGGTTAGGTAGGCTTTATATTAAATATTTGGAGTCAGGTTAGAGTGCACTGATGTGTGCGGGAGTAATAAGGGTAGAAAGGATTAACAATGGGTGAGGGAATATGGAACGGGCAGGATGAGGCGGCGGTTTCACAGCTCAAGACGCTGCTAGCATGCGTCTCATTGTTGCCAAAAATTAATTTTCACATCAAAAACACAGATAATTTTTTTTATTGCATACTGTTTTGTAAATTTAATTTTTAGCAACTTTATTATACCAAGTGAAGCCTTTCAACTGTAAACTTCTCAACTGTTTTACTTATGGCAAGTCCGAATTGGCAGATTATGTAGACAAAACTAACACGCGACCCAACTTTCTATCTATAAAGGATGATGTGTATTATCAATTTGTATTTTGTGTGTAAAGGATACAAACAGGGCCGTTCAAATTTAACAATAAAATACCACAAAACTAAGAAACTATCAAATCGCCATGTCGGACACTGCGTTAACCTATATCTATTTGCCATTTATACTCCACAATTTTTGTAGAAACGTGTTATATGTCTTACAAATTTAACAATTATTATTTCATACTTAAATGTGAATATGAGCATTAAAAGCATGACCAACTTACTTTGCATGCGACAATCATATTTGCTGATGTTGGCCTATCCTCCAAAGCACCAATGAGCAGTTCATATTTAATGCTGACGTAAGCTGCAAAATACGTACCCTGCTTTAAACGCATAGTATGCGTGTGCAACATAAAACTCATTATCCATTTCTTCACTAGAAAAATACACTGTTCTGTCCCACTAATTTTTCTTTTGTCGTGGGTGACAAGACGCCTTCATAAGAACAGCATCATCACTTCTGGCTGTCCACATGTCTTTGTAATACGATAACACAAACAAACAGTAGCCTTCTTTGGAAAGTCTGCAACTTCTCAAATTCCATACAAAACTAAAACCACTACTAACGTCAAAAGTTTTAAAGTAATTCCATGATTTCTTCCATACCTACTCTTCAATGTACTGCTTCATCCATTTCAGAACACGTTTGTTTACGTTCATGTTTCCTACTGTTATAGTAGCGCCTCTGGCGAGTCTTGCCGTAAGTACTAGGCTCCACCTCTTTTCAAGTCGTCCATTGCACCATTAGCACAGTTTGGGACGCCGTCATCGGACCCTCACCAACAGTCTCCATTTCTCACATTTGCTAATTGCCAATATCCATTAAGGAATGGACGACTTGAAGAGAGGCGGAGCTTCAGTCAGGTGTGGGATACAATTCCTATCTCCATGGATACCGCAGCCGAACATAACCTTCATTTAGCTGTTTGGCTTCACATGTCCCGAATGAGATGTACGTCAAGAAAATTGATTATTTGTTTGGAATTTGCCGCTTTTTCAGGCAAACATTAATCTTATGTATTTGCGTATCTTAACCATGAAATTGAAACTAATATTTTTTACCCTTGCGTGCTAATCTATGAATGTGCATTTTTGCTTTCTGCAATTACCAACTAACAAATCAGCATGTTTGTAAACAAGCTTTGTTTCCCACAGTACTTTTCCCCTGCGGTGACGTCAGGGGGCGTGTACTTCAAGTTGTCCATTGACATAAGCAATAGCACGTATGCACAAAGCTGTTATATCCTCACTATCCAGAAACTCTACACCTAATTCACGCAAATATTGTAGCATTTCGAGATATCCCCAACGAAGCACAAAATCATTAGCGCCTGCACAAGCCATTATCACAAATGTTAGGATCAAGATACATGCATGCAGCCTGACGTAAACAACCAACAATGCACACAGCACTGCAAAACCACTTGCCTGTATCCTCTATGGCGTTGTACACCAACAAAACAATAGTTCAGGAAAGGGTCAAACACGATCATAACTCAAGAATCGAACCTGAGCAGAGTAGCGCAGGAATTGTGCCCATTTCAGGCTACACACATAGACGGGCAAACAATAATGCCCCGTCAAACTGGTCTGTCCGAGCAGGGGTTCACAGACAATACCAAATCCACACTAAGACACATATAGACAACACAGGGTAAGTGCCCCACCTTGAGAGAAACACAAAATCATGTTTTACAAATGTGATGCGTGTATTGTACAAACGTTACAGGCGTGCATGTAGTAACAGTTACAATAATTTGACAGGGTGATAAGACAAAGATATAATCCATTAAATTACAAGAAAACAATGAAGTTCAGCAACATAGTTACCAATGGCTAAAAGCTCCACCGCTCGGGCCACGTCGACACTCCGCTGGCCACGCACAATGAAAATAAAAAGGAAAACCGAAAGAAGCTAATGGTAGATAACACGCAACTTACCGAACTGGAACTGAACCTCCAGAACATGCGACCCAACAAAATACAACAGACGAAACACTTACCAAACTACATGCGTGCCAACCGAGCGTCGAGGTAACAGAGCGGAGAAGACAACCTTCCCAAAGCGGCGATGGGACACATTGATTCGGAGGCGGATGGTTGAAAGCCAGATGAAGGTAGGGGATGAGGGAGGGTACAATGCGTGAACGGAGGGGAGACAACAAAAAAGTCCGAAGATGCCGAAGGCCGACAGGGGCGGGCGCGTACTTCAAATAACGCACAAGAGCTGATGTCACACTGTTCAAACATGGCTGCTCTCAGTTCATGCTGATAATATTGCTGTACAGTCTTATAAACAGTCCAAATACGTCGAATCTTCACATAAGCCGAGGAAGGGTGTGCAAGCCCAGTACAACGTCTAATAACACTGGTTTCTATGCATTGACTCTAATTGATACAACACACACTATTGCCTTTACGAAACTCCTAAATGCGGGGATATTTTATTTTAATTTGTAACTCAAAACCGCTATTAAAAACTCACATGGCACATACAATTCAAGAATTCAAGTTTCGTTCAGTTCTAATGCCACGAACAATGACGCACTTAACAGAAACCATAAATTATGTATTTTATTAATACAGTATGTGAAATAAAATGTTTGTTGTTTTCTTGGCTGGCAAACCTTAAACATAATTTACAGAATACAGATGGTTTCACGTCATTTGACAATGATATTCATAGTAATTTCCAATACTTTTGAATGTTCATTTACACACAATGGACAAACACACGCAGATGATGCAACTTGGCGAAGCGGCGAAAAAACGGCAAAAACCTAACTCTGATGCAACCTGTTGGTAGCATTTTGAACTGTTTGTTGTGTGGAGCAAGCGGTAACGTGTAAGATGACCTGAGGCCAGCGATAGTATCACATTCTTCTGGCGTCAATTAAGTCTAATTATACTGCAAGTAGAAATGTCAATAAGATCATAAATAAATATTTTGAAGTACTGTATATGAAATACAGAGAGGTCGATTACAGCTGATGTTCTTATATTAATGTTGTATTCAAATGGAAAAATACACGGAACTACATGTGATGAATCGCTACCAACCATGCAAGCAGTAAAGTAACTATAGTTAATGGTGACTTATACTCAGTAACAGTTAGTGATTTTTTTTCAAAGGTTAAATCTTTTGTGCTCACTTTATCCCGAATGACCTATAACTAAATGTGATGTAATGTTAAAATGGTACAAGATCTAATTTGCCCTTATGTATTATTACTCAAGTTCGGTTGTGTTCTGTCATGGTATGTTGCTGAGAGTACTATTTTGGCTATTGCTGAAAATATATACTGTCTTTGTATGCATTAGTAAAAGCAGTAGAGTAAGTCTGACTTAATTTAATTTAAACTTAAATATATATGGTTATAGTGGTTGTGCGAGTTAAAAAAATGTAGTAACTAAAAAAGCGAAGTCTGGCTCTCCTTGAAAAAAAGTTGTAGTTGAGCTCTTATATAAGTGAAGTCTAGAATCTGACTTATCCATCTTAGAGGGGAATGATTCTGGCAGTAGTCAATTTAAACTGATAATGTCCCTTTAGCGATCTAACAATTTTACAATAACTACATAAGTAGTTTTATCTGTCTGAAAAAATAAACAGTATCATGATCCATTATATCAGTGAAAAGAGCTACGTACATTAATAAACACCAGTGCTTACCTAGACAGAGTATTTGCTCTATATGTTACCTATTTACGTATGAAAATCTGAACAAACTGAAAACCTTCCTCAAATCCAGTCACAAAATCTTCGCTTTTTCACCACAAACAAAAATTGCTCTCTGAACCCCCCAGGTTAAAATATTCAGATGCCGACCCAACATCTACACTGAACTTATAATCCTTAACTTCAGCCAACCACATCAATCACTACCACCTTGGCCTCAAGAGGATCCCATCCCTGTAATTCACCATGCTGTGGTTCATATGCTATCCATCAACCCTCTGCTTTGTTCACCACCAGATTTACCAATCATACGTATGCCATACTGGGCAACTACAGTTGTGCAACAGAAACACTCGTATACCAGCTCCAGTGCAAACATTGCAATGCAAAATACATAGACCTCACCACCAGTACACTTAAACAATTAATGAATTCATAGAGCAGACACAAAAGTTGTGTCGGTTTAACGGCATCCGGGCAATTGCACCAAGATACATGAAAAGCATCACACAAGAAACTACAAGGATCTGAACAAAATTCAGAATATTCTAAAATTTTCAAACTAAACAAAATTTAAATATCATTTCACAAAATTCACTCTCGAAATATTTGTGAAGGGAGGACAAACATTTAGTGCCATTCAACACTTGTACAAATCATGCTATATGTACTGCACATAGTGACTACCACAAAA
Organism: Medauroidea extradentata; assembly: GCA_003012365.1. Taxonomy (NCBI): domain Eukaryota; kingdom Metazoa; phylum Arthropoda; class Insecta; order Phasmatodea; family Phasmatidae; genus Medauroidea; species Medauroidea extradentata. The sequence goes on from PNEQ01078021.1 coordinate 55,983, forward strand.
TACAGTGGATTCTCTATGTATTGAAACCTAATGGATTGAAATATCTGCATCCATGGAACACATTCTGGGGCCCATTTCTTTATTTTACAGCATTTTAGGCCCCATCCATTGAAATCCCTCATGTATTGAAATTTTTGTCAGTCCCATGAGAAACGGTGGATAGAGAATCCACTGTATACTACAGATACACTATGTATTTTCAATAATAGAGAAAATTTTTCAGTATGCAACCACCACACCACCTCTGAAAGTAATGTCCTTAGTACTCCTGGGAACAGCTTATTCACTGCCTCGCCTGGCCCCTCACCTACCGACTCACCGACAAAAGTTAACAAGTTCCACGTTCCAACACTGCTTGCCTGGTGCAAAATGCATCTGCATCTTCACGAGCGCCTGAGAACCGGAATTGCCTCAAAATGGCACAAAAATAGAGGGAGAGAGAGAGAGTGAGTGTGTGAGTGTGCATGTGCGTGCATGTGCGTGAGTGTTTCATGATAATTCAGCAATAAATTACTTAAAACTACTGTCCTCAGTCGTCTAGCACCTTCACATCGCCGGGGGTAGTAATACATTTTACAGTTCTAGTAGCTCGAGTAACTTTCTTCTATTGTTTACCCTCCTGATGATGCAATGCTTGCTCGATCCTTACTGTCCAAAATTCATAGCTACTGTATAACTTCAACAGTAACCCATCAGCATATTGATGACATTCCTGCCACATCGTAAATCATCAAGTAATACAGTTGTCCACTTGTATGCCACAAACCTACTGCGTTCCTTCACCAGTACTGTATGCCTTGCCATCCATGGTAAACACTGACAGTATAATCAGCAAGTTCTCCTTAGCAATCCAAGCCAATGTTTCAGGCCGTAACTCTGGTTACAGCTCTAAATTGTTAGTCATTCTACCTGACCACTCCCTGCCAACCTTAATGACATTAAACATGCCTCCGTGAGTTTCACTCTCAACTTTGCATAGTGAAAACATACTAATATTTCCTCTTTGTTGCAATGACTTCACTGATAGAAATTAATCTTGAAAGTTTGTCTACAACATGCCTTCTTCTGTTATTGAAATTGATAGCACCCCACTGATGCTGTACTACCATTAAGATGAACTTGCACGCACAGCTGGCTTCCTTCCTCTGGTTCTCCTCATTATTTTCTCCCTGCCGTGTGCCGGGTGCTCACCTCGCTAACATCTCCCTTCCCTAACTTGTCCCCTCCCCACATGCACATGCACCTGCCCCTAGCAGAGGCGCACGCCACGCTCTCAACATGCTTTACACTCTATTACAAACTCAATTCCATCACATCCTAGCGCAATTACAGTGCCTCTTCAGTAACAAATTATGACATCAGCACAAACATGCATTAGTCATCACAACAGTTAATTTAACTTACTTGAGAAACCAGTTGCAGCACACACTGCATCTTACAAACTAAAATTTGACTCTTTTTACAGCACTAAAGTGGTGATAGCCCACCACCCTCAAACGATTACTAAGAATTAGGGCGGTGGAAACTAACTCATCAATACAGAGCCAAATCTCAACAACCCCAGGTTTCGATATCAGATAATCTTAAACATAGCCGTGGCCACAGTGGCAGAATGGTTAGACCATTCGCTTCCCACGAAGGCGATCCAAGTTCGATTCCCGGCGAGGTTGGACCTGGATTTTCACATGTGGGAATCATGCCAGGTAATAGTTAATTTCCTGACTGCTAGGGAAATTTACCACACTTCCACCGCCATAATTTTTTATTGTACCTCAACTCGCTGCCTCATGAAGCGGACTTTAATCAGCGAAACGTAGTTCAACTGCACATTCACGCAACAAAATGGGTTCATCCTTTCTTATATGTGTATTTCAGTAGAACCCTGTTATAATGTTCTCACTAGTATCATTTTCCGTGGTTATAAGGCTGCTTTCATTTGGTCCCTAAACTGGTTTATAATTGGAACTCGCCCTCTCATAATGTTTTCCGATTTGTTAAGTAGAAATTTTTTGGGTCACTTCAGAAACATTATAACATTGAACTACTGTACTATCAAGAAGTGGTCTTCGAGTACCTCAACCATCTTTCTACTTGGTTATTTGGCTGGCCTAGCAGCCCAAGCCTTCTTCATGTGCATCATTTATATATTTATTTAAAGGCAGCAGGAATGTATTTATGAAACTTCAATAAAAAGTAGTGTGGTTTTTCAGGGTGGCCACTCATCGGGATTTTCTGGGAGAGCACGAAATATGCAGGAATTTTGATTGCTGGAAATAGTCTTTGAATTCTGTATGAATTCCTGGTGGTTACTGGGATAAAAATGAAACAGACTGTGGCTTAATTTGATCTTGTGGGGAACTGTTAATAGTAAAGTGTCGCTCGTACGGAAACCAACTTTTTACGAATAGAAATTAATTAAAATATAGCATATTAAAATTACTAAAGAATTGCACAATTTTTGACATGTTCCATAGTGTGTCTTTGGTTTGAGATCAAACTACGCGAATCGATAAAATCTGTTTTCGTTTCGCAAGCTAGTTTTGAGAGAATCAAATTTCCGATAAAAGGGTTGTGATGTAATGTGTTAATTTAGCGGGGTGTTGTGTGCTTCCTGTATATTATTCTTCATTATGTCAAAATGAATTACGAATGAAGAAAAAATTTTTGTTTGTAATGATGTTGTGACGTATGATTTGCCAGACTTGTCTCAGGAAATTGACACACATCGGTTTTCTTCACACATTGCATAAAATACAAGTAACAAATTATGTAATCCAGCATAAATATTATCAGCACGAAAAAGTAGTGAAAACAACTAGGGTAAAACTGTTGTGTATTTACTTCAGTAGGAAATAATAATATGGATCAAAAACAAAAATTAACACATTCAATTTATTTAGGTTATTGAAAGTTATTCTCTGTCTCACATTTTTGTATGTTCAAAATATTAATACCGACGCTATTTCATAAAATATGAGTTTCAATTTGTTAGGTATCATGAGAAGCATTGGAGGGTCAACATCAGGGGCGTAGTTTAGAAAAGGCAAGGGGGGGGGGGCAAATGCCCCCCTTGATTTAGAGGGTAATGTGTAAAAAATTTTGTGTATTTTGTTACAGTAAAACCTCTTTATAACAATCCCTTATATAACAACCCTTTCCTCAAGAACTGTGGGGTTTTAAAATAAGGGTTTTGCTGTATAATTAAACCTCTTTACAAAAACTACCCCCATATAAAGTTCCTATTCTAGGGAACCATGAGGGGTCTTTATAGAAAGGTTTTACTGTATTTAAATACTACTAACGTAAGCACATAAAACCAAAGTTTTATTATTAAAGCTTCTAATTTATACATGCTTAATTAAATAAAAAAGATGCAACAAGGTTACTGTCTCTAAAAATAAAAACTCCCCCCCCCCCCTCCCCAAGAAAAACCTGAAATGACGCACCTGGTCAACATAAAGTAATTAATTTCAGGGTGGTTTTTTTTCTCCTCCTTGCAAAATACTGTATTTCATTTTACAGCTGTTAAATTATATTAATATGTTGTCCTAGTGACAATTTGGTTTATAGGCCTACATTTGTATCCCCAATTCCATTATTTGTGTGTTGTATTGGTGTACACAAACCATCGAATGTTGTAGTAAATATGTAGATTTTTAACTATTAAATTCAACCTCTTTGGTTTGTAGTAAAATCCAAGATTTTGTAATCCAGGTCAGTTATTAATTTTTTCTAAATATTGTGGTCTTATGTGTACCTAACTGAAATGTATGTGTAGGCAGGTATATAGTGGTATTTTGGGCAAAGTCTACAACTAGGTCATTAACGCCCACAGTGTTATTTAAATGTCTGTGTAGGCCGGTATATAGTGGTATTTTGGACAAAGTCTACAACTAGTTCATTAATGCCCACAGTGTGATTTAAATGTCTGTGTAGTCTTACACTTTAGTTGTTTAGATGAGTCGTTGAAAAATTATATTTTGGACCTTGAAAACCTCGAAAAATTCATGAATTTTTAAATTTATATTCTGTGGCCACCCTGTTTGTAAATCAAAATGCTGTATTTACATTTTGTTGACTAGAAATCTTCATGACAGAAAAAAAAAAACGTTTGTGTGTGTGTGTGTATATATATATGTATATGTGTGTGTGTGTGTGTGTGTGTGTGTGTGTGTGTGTGTGTGTGTGTGTGTGTGTGTGTGTGTATATATATATATATATATATGTATAAAAATTATTTCAAAGAGTGAAATATGTTTATAAGAGAACTTAGCACAGTGTATGTGGCAAGAATTAATTTACGTATTTCCAGAACACGTTACAACAAAACATCATGTCTGTGTGCGTTGTGGTCGTCTGTAAGACATAATTTATTTTTATAGTATTTCATTTCTGAATTCATATGATGATGAGTTGACTTTTATGTGCATTAATTTTTATCATATTAGTTTGTTATTAAATTAAGGGCTGTGTTGTATGTAATGTGTTGTGTGCAAAGATTGATGTTGTAGAATTATGATTGTTAGTAAATGCCAGTTGTAGTATATTGTTGTGAAGTCAGCAGATTGGGTAACTGTAATAATTGGAATGTATCATATAAACTTATTATTTGTGTATTGTATTGTTTCTGAATGTCTAGGTCTGTGTTGAATGTCTTGCACTCTTAAATATGTATGTATCATTTAATGTTTTGTGTGTGCATCAGTGGAACATCATGAATGCTGTGTATGCTTTTATGGCATTGTAGTGCAGAATGTTCATTGTTGCAGATACTGAAGGTCGAGTTGTGTTGGTCCTCTTTGCTAACTTTGCCTGTGTACTAATCAGTAATGTCTTTCTTATACGCAGCCAACATTTAGACATTTAATTTTTCAGTTTTGAACCACAGGCACAAGCAAGATAATGTTCAACATTTTAAGTTTTAATGTTAAATTTGTTCTGAGTTTGTTTGAGGGGAGTAGACAAAGGGGCAGAGGGTCCATGGGGTCCTGACCTCTCCTAACCTTATGGAAATTACTTCAATAACATTTCCAGGTTTTGGACCTTTCCCCTTAAACACAAATCCTGGCTATGACCTTGATTGTTTGATTTTTATTCTACTGGTGATGGTATTTAGTCATGTGGGTATGAGTTGCATGAATGTCTTACAAGTAGAGTGTATTTTTGTCATTATTTTTAAAATAAGCATAATTTATGTAAAGATCCAGCAGATATGAGCCACCCTTTGTCATGTGAAGAGACTGTACACTCTCAGTTATCTTGGATGCAGGCGTGGAACTGCACCTTGTTGGTAAGACAAAAACATTGGTTTGTAGTATCTGCAAGATATGGCAGCAGCTCGAAAGCCAGGTTTACGAACCTGACGATGGTTACAAAAGCCTGAGAGACTCTTGTGTATAAGATAGTCATGTTAAGGTGAGCACATTTGAAACCCTGATAATTTTTATTTCCTATCACATATTTTGATTCTTTTTATCACATATTACGATAACTTTTGCCTACCTTGCAGCACTGCACTGGCGAGACAAGGATAGGGATTCATATGTTAAATTATAGTCAGTGGTGCTTGGTAACCTTTCATGATACCACTTTCCAACAAAAACCATTGTATGCATTGTCAAGAGAAAAATATTTGTATATAAAAAGGAAAATGTGGGAAATAAATATTTTTAGGTATTTTCATGAATTTTGAGAATGGAAATATTTATTTGCTCACAGTTTTCAGGGTATTAAAAAAAACTGCCTAACAGATCCTTTAACAATGTGGGGTTCACCGAGATGATCAAAACAGCCAGCGGTGATAAGAGATGTAGGTTCGACGGATACTGGGCCAAATTTTATGTAATGTAATTTGTAATTCCTTATATTTGCTCTTGCCAGGGCTCTGGGGTAAGCCTCGCCTTTAATATAAACTTAGCATTGTAACAAACTTGGTTTACAGATTAAAATTTACTCTGTAGTTAATGTCTGAGGCAACAATTAAATATGATTTAACACAGTATTATGCTTGATGATTGTTTTCTGAAGTACTTACATAACCATGTACAGTCTCTACATTTATACATGCACTCAATATTTTGGTTACTAAGTTACCACCGTTTTTTGTTGAGCTTTGAAAGATGCACAGTTTCTGTTATTTTTATTTTGGAGACTGCGTTAATCATGTGTGTGGTGTGCATTTCCTACACCTGAAGTGATTTTCTTACTGAAATGCATAGATTCTCTGCAACATAATTTTTTTACCACATAAAAGTGCAACATTATGTTATGACAACAAGGATGTTTTTAAACATTATATAAAAACATTCCTAATTATGTATGTATGTTTTAAGCATACAGAACACTTCTTAATATCTTTGAAGAGAAGTTAGGTACAGAAACTGGGCTGTGCTTACCAATACGCACACTCAATTTGTGTCCCCTTCAACGCGGGTACACACGAATACAGTAGTTTGACTAGAAGCACCAGAACAGATGCAAATAACCATACATTTCTCATGCCTCGTCTGGGGCGTTATCTTAAAGGAATCATATGCAACATTCTAATATGAAAACTTTGATTCATAAATATTTATGACAACAAAGAAAATGAGAACGTGCGTTTCAATCAAATTTTACTTAACCAGTCATTCATCACAATTTACATTAACCACAACATAAATTATTACATTAATGTATTTACTGGCATTTAACACTTAATAAACACATACACACTTTATAAATAAGGGATAAGAGTTACATTAAAAGGTAACATCGCATCCAAGTTATTCTGCACTTCGCCTTCGCACAGCTGCCATTTGACTAACTCTTTCGTTGCAATGAGAGTAGAACACTGCGCCCTCAGTACTTGTTCGTGACGAAATACTCATTGATGGTCCGCCCATAACAGGAGTCAACCAGGATGTGCCAAGCTCCGATCAAGATTGCATCCAATATTGAAGGCGTCATAGTCAGCAACCCTCCACACGTAGTTGCATGATGCCACATCACAAAATAAATTCAAAACCTACATATCGCTGGACACGTAAGGTGGAATAATCATCCAAATTACTTGCTGACTTCGTAAAACCAACGAAGTAACACACAAGAACCACTCTCGAACATCTCCATCGAGACTTGAAACCATCGGCTTGGGACAACCACGTCGGATATTTGATCAAACTCAGGACATGTTGTCTAGTCGGCTGTTCCAAATGTGAGCCACTTGACGTCTGCTGGTGCTCACCTACCATCCCTCCCCTTCCCCCTCGAACTGCCTCGCTATGTCATCCACTGCCATACAGCGCGCCCGGTGGCCAATTGGACACACTGCGCAGCAAACGAACAAACGCGACAGCTGCGGTCTGAAGGGAAAGGAATCCCTATCCAAAGGCTTCGAACCCAAATAAACTTAGACTCGTAGACCTCGAATAGCAGCTGACAAACTTAAAGGAACCAAAATAAAATCTCGAAAAAGGGAACAAAAAGAGAAACCAGGAAAATTGACCTTAAACAGAAACAAACTCCCAGAGAAACAGACCTCGAATTAGCGTCAGATCAAAACTACCCCTGCTCTTAGGTAGGGTATAAAGTTCCTTGATACATTTTTCTCTTCGCAGAAGTGTGTCTGTAAACAAGATTGTAAAGATCCTGTTTTTCAGGAAGTCAGCCAGAAAATAAATGTCAAAATCAAGGCAAACTTATGCTGTATAGTTAACACAGTATGTATTGTATGTACTTCCTAAGAAAGATTGTTGCTGAAGAGTAAATGCACTACCAGCCAATAACAATTTTATTATAAGTACAATACTCTAGTATGTTTCTATTGAAACCAAAGGCTAATATATATACTAAACATCATTTTTCTTGGTTTTATGTTGACTTAATGTTATTACAAAGGTTTTTATTTACAGTTTTTGCAGACCTGATTTGTTTTAAGCTGTGTTAGACTTGTGTCAATGTGAATGAACCCCTGTTGTAGTGCATGTTGAATATGCAGAGGGTTAGTGGATGTGTTGGTGCATTGTGGGATTAACATGGAAAACTCACGTGTAGCTCAGCTGTCAGTCTTGTGATATCCGGAGTAGTTTTGAGTTGTTGCATGAAGGTACAGTTGTTAATGTAGAACATTGTTGATAGATTAACCCGTGGTACTTGCTGTTTATGGCTGTTTCACTGTATCAGTATCAAACTATTACACAATAATTATGCTGTTTGTGTTGATTATTTCTTTGTCGTCCCTATCATTGCAGGTTGCAACTGCTCTGTATGTCAAGCTTGTAGCCACAAAGTTGTAAAATAGAACCAGTGTTAAAGAGATTACTTCTCAATTGATGCAAAGATAGCTCTTTCAAACTAATGTATTCTTGTAAAATTTTTGGAAGCATACTGCTACATTATGAAACTATCTTGTTTTTATGTTTAATTTTTTTGTATTAAAGGTACATCTTTGAAATTTACAGCTGACAAAATGTTAGCAGATAAATATTTTCAAAAAAGCAGTTTTTTTTAAAATTGTACTTAAGAAATGTTAAGTAGAGTACATTTTGTGAATTAATTATCTTTAAAATTTCTACCTCTGAGACATGAAAATTACATAAAAATCATGTTTTTCAGGAGAGGAGTTTGAAGAATGTTATTCACTAGTTAATCCAGCAATTTAATACCCAAAATTGGGTTTTTTTGACACAACACAGACTTTGCGTTGTATGTCACTAGAAAGTATTTAAAACTCTGGTAGTGTTTATGGTAAAAAGTGCATTTTGAGAAAAAGTGGATATAATGTGTTATGCCTCTGAGATACATATATCTACGTATTAAGACATTTTTTGTAGATATATTTTCTCTGTATTTAAATCTGTTGATTGCAAGCTTGTCATACATACGTAACCTTTAAGGGGATAAGCGCACATCAGTACTATATCCCCTAAAAAGGCTTCCAGGTAGTTACTGACAGCTGCTGACATCTGCTTCTCGTTACAGCTTAACTAACCTGCTGTACCTGTCTACTTTACTTCCACTGTGTGCTAGGGAAAGCTGTTCATGAATCCTGGGGGAGAGAATCTTTGTCACACAGAGCTGCGCCACTGAAAATGTGTACTTTTATCAGAATTTTTGGAACTCACCTTGACTGTGGAAAAATCAGTTTGGGTACTTGGATATTCCTTTGGCTAGGATTTTATTACATTGGAACTGAACAGTGTTGTATCTTGTATATTATTATATGTAGTTTATAGTGCTAAATCTTTATTTTCTGTATCAAAGAGATTTTATCAGAAGTATAAACTATATACTGTCTCTAAACAAGATGGTATTTACTGATACTGTGTACTTTATGTGCGGTAAAGTATATAAAGAAGCCCTGCAGGAGTTATAGAAGGAAGGGAAATTTCTTTTTATATTTGGAGTGTGTTCATAGCTTTCATTTTCCAGAAAATACAGTAAATACAATTAGTGTATGTAAATACCTTTACGCCTAGTTTGCTGAACGTGAGTGTTCTGGACAATCATAAATTAAATTGCTCTATGCTGTTGTACTCGCTAGTGGTGTTGCCAGTATTTCATTTGGAAGGTGTTCACCCATTCACTCTATTAAAGTGGGGGAGTCCTCGTATGGGAAAATTTGGATTTCAGGGTGCAAAAGGAGGTTATTTTAGCAGTTTTACTGGCAGAAATATAATGAAAACTTTTTAAATGTGAACTTTGATGGCAGTGATAATTTAACAAAGATGTGCATAGCACAAGGAAAAGGAGCTGCTGTGAGCTGTGACATTTTTCAAGTGAATGGCAAATGCACAGAATAAATTTATCACACTTATTTTTTCTGTGACAAATGGCAAATCTCATCTACATACATACTTCACTTGGTACTTAGCTTTTTTTCACAAATTTTAGAAAACTGTTTAGTATCTGAAGCGTAAGAAAAAAACAAGCATGACAGTTTTGTAAAATTTGAAATAATATCAGTAGATAGAAGGTACAAGGTATTATAAAAGAATGAAAATTATGAGAAATCTGAAATCCTTCTTTCCTTCAAGAACTATCAAATAGTAAGAAACTACAGTCGAAATTTGAAAGGTAGGACCGTAATATTTTGTGTTGCTGTTATCAGTTTCCCTTAATTTGGATTCTATAATGTAAAAGTATACTACCTGGTTGATTATTACAGAAAATATTATGTATTAAATGACAATACATTGCTGTGCATATCTGCGTATAAACAGACAATTTAAAATTAACTACCACTAGGCCTTGATCTCTTAAACAAAGCAAAATTCAGCATACTAAAACATGCATTAACTATTATATGTACTTTTTTTCATTCTAAATAATAAATATAAAATATTTTATTCAAGAGAGAACTTCCCGGTAATAGCAGTCTCCTTGAAATTTGTACATGCATACAGTTTAACAGTGTCTTCTACATGTAACTGTGTGTCTCTGTAAACTTTAATTTTAGTTAGTGTGGAAAATTTTTCGTTGCTAGTTTTGTCTCCTAGATAGGTTTTGAGTCTCTTAGGTCTCAGACAACCAGTTGAGACATCATAAAAAAAAGTCAAATCAAGACAACTCAAGTTGCAAAACTTGATAACAAACAAAATTACATCCAAGATCTACCACTAGAATGAGTGCAGTGTACGAAAACTTAATTCGAATGCAAGGGCTAACAAACATCTTATAAACTATTTTTTTATTAGTACACACCCAATGCATGATAACTGCTAGAAAAAATAAAACAGCAGGTGCACATATTGCAGCTGTGCACAGTGCAGTGGTACTAGCCCCTTATACTATTTATTTGTTAATTTTTTTATTTGTTAGTTTATTTATGTACACATTTAATAACTTAGTTATTTACTGTTCTTATTTATTGGCTTACGTATTTATTCATTTATTTATTTACCAACACAAGTCACTTCCAGCAACCAGAGGAACATGAAGTGTGAGTACCACCCAGTGCATCTATCACCTTACCCTTCTCCTCCTTGGAGTTCACGCAAGTCTCTGTGTACCAGGAGTCATACCATTTTCACTAGCACATATTCAAGGTGGA
>PNEQ01078021.1:67114-90080 GCA_003012365.1 Medauroidea extradentata
CTTCATTTCAGTCCTAAGTAACTTGCTGTCTGTAAAAAAAAAAAAAAAAAAAAACAAGTTACATCTTTAGTGTCAAAAATCCCTTTGAGTGAAGACATTCACATAGTGTGCGTGATGTGATGGTTGAACATTTGAAAATTATTTTGGGATTGGCTTGTGCTGCTTCATTAAGGCTTCCCTATAGGCAATGAAAAACATGCTGTTGGTAATTTTTATTGTCTTTTTTAATTACCTATTTTCCTTTCAGAGTTGGTTGAAACAAAATTTAATCTTTCTTTTTAATCACCTGAAGCCTTTCCCCTTAACCAGTATTATGTTACTACATATTTTCCTATTCAGATTTTAGTGACTGAACATTATGTGGGTTGTTTTGTATGTAATTCAGCTATCAGTAACCTGGCCAGGCGGGTTATGTATAAGTTGTATGAAATGATACAGGCTGTTGCAGAATTAAGTGTTGATACTTCAGGGAAACAATAATCACATCCGGAGGAGGCAATAACATCAAATGGTCATAGATCTGTAAACACTTATTGTCTTTACTACACCTCATAACACGTGATGTACAGTGTATGGCCTGTGTTACTGTGACTGACCAACCTAACTATAATATGTTGGCAGCTCTGTACCAGATATGATGTACCTGCCATTTATTTGCATGCACCACGTTATCTGCTGTAACATTATTTGGGGCTAGTATGTGTCCTTTAGTGTGTAATGTGTTGACACGTGTGTAACCTATTTTTGTGCAGATAGTAATGTTCTAGTTGTAGTGTCACGTATCCTGTAAGCAGATGCAATGCCATTCTACAATACCATGAGCCAGCCTGGAGACTGTATGTTCTGTGTTATGAGTTAGTTAAAGAACAAAACATTTACAGACCTATGATCATAATGTTTTTTCTACTTCCAGTTGCAAGGAATATTTTCCTAAAGTATTGAAGGACATGTTTGCAGCAATCTGTGTAAGTCATACAATAACATTTATTCATGCTATGGACTAATTGTTAGTTACCACGAAGACATACTTAAAGATTACTGTATCCGATTTGAAACAGTCTTATAAAAAGAATGTATTATAGTCGTACAAAATCAACATTTATAACAACAGGCTATATGACTAAAATGTTTTTTGTAAGACAGTTTCACTGTTGAAAGATATTTTATACGTTAACAACTGGTGCACAGTCTGTTGATGCATAATATCGTCCAATTGTTTTGTAATGGCTATCATGAGGTGAGTGGTAACTTAACTCTTTCACTGCAGGATAATAAATTTTAACTGTACCAAGATGGTTTTAAAAATTTTTTAAAAACCAGTGTTTTGTAAATAGTTTATTTTTGGTTAGTTTCAAGTTAGGAAACCATGTACATAGTGTTTACAGTCATTTAAATTGGTGTTCAACTAAAGTCACATGTTACAGTTTGTATGTTCGACTTGCAGTTAAAGAGTTAAGAGTCTTTTAAAGTGCCACCAAGTGAATCCTACATGCTTTTGTCCTTTTACAGTATTTTGAAATACTCCCCTAGTTCTTAAGTCTAAGACATAGTGTAAGATATGTTTAGTAATTTATTTCATGTGGCTCGGTTTACGCTGCTGTTCCTATACCGTGCTCACCAGATATGAATGCAGAAGGAAGAGGAACTCAGGATGCCGTGGGGTCTGGCGACCCCTGTCTCTCTACCCAGGAAGGCCTGGGTGAGGCAGCGGGTTGGTAACCTCTCCAGAGGACAGAGGAATTGATAATTGTCAATGTTCAGGCTAAGTATGTGCTGCCAGCTCCTCCGTAAGTAATCGTGTTCAAGAAGAAGAGAGGACCTCTAGGGGTTGGTTCAGTAGCCATGCTGACCCCAGGAGTTGAGAGGTCTTGCACGTGGACACAGTTACTTGCGTGGGAGGGACTGTCACATTGCCACAGCTCTCTATACGGTTGGTTATAGTCGCCAGCTCTTATGTCTGGCTTCTTTCACTCCCTGGAAATAACAATGCAAGGCTTGACAGTGTAACTGAGAAGTGACCTCTATCATGACCAGGCATTGAAAGTACAGACATAATGTGAATTGCACCTCTAATACTTTTTATAATTTGCATATTTTTTTACTTTACGGTTCAGTTGAGGAGTAATGGTCAGCTCAAGCCATGTCACATTTTTCTGCTGTATATGTATTCAACAACCCTTCCTTAAGTTTCTCCTGACCACTTCTATCACTTTGCTCTTCCTCATTGGCAAGTACAGTTTATATCTTGCTTATTTTTTCGGTAGGTGTATTTCTTTTAAATCTAGACTTATTCCTGAATGTTTGTTTATTTGTAGATAGAGTGTAAGTAAAATCCCATTGTAGTAATGGTTTTATGAGAATTCACTCTCACTTGGAGCCTAGCCATCCGACTTCACTGCATGGTGCCACAAATGGTGTTACTGCCTCTAGTTATCCCAGCCACCTTCGTAACCAGGAGAAATGCCACCATGCCTTACAAGCCGTGTACATTTGGTATTATTATCATGTTAGAAATAGCAGAGTGGTCACATCCGCCATTTTTTGTCAGAGGGACTATGGAAATAAGGTACTACTGTTGACTGGAGAAAGTCAGCTGTAATGACTGACCGAACAATGTGGTGTTACTGTAACACATTATACTCGCATGTAAGAGGACCCGGGTTTGATCCCCATCTCCTGCCATCGTGATTTTGGTTTTCCTTGGTTTCCAGGAATCGCTCCGGGCAAATACAAAGACCATGGCCGACTCCTCTCCCAGTTCCTATCATATACCAAGTTGTGTGTCACCATCTCTAATGACCTCGCTGTCGACGAGACGTAAAGCCCACTACCTTACCAGTGATGACTGGAAGTAATGTGTCCAGTGTACCTGCATAACAAGACCAACTCAGCACAAATATTCCACCTAGACTGAGAGCAATGAAACTTGGACAGGCAATTAACGGCTCTGTGAATGCAGCCCTCGTGGTTGTAGAACTGTAAGACTGACAATGTAATATGTCCATATCAGTCCATTCACTACAGGTACATCTGAATGTAAGGATTATGGACCATCATTTGAATGATACCCTATTGCTACAAATACTATAACTATCGCACATTTTTCACTATAGGTTTATGACCAGCTTCTTTAGTTACTTTCTCACCTCAACTGTAACAGCTAACACATTTTCACATCTGCAGCATTTGCCCCCACAAGCTAATGATAGAATAGTACACTCCATGGTGCATTTACAACAAGACTGGAATCATTCAATTTAGAAAGAAATTCTTCTGGGTGGTATTTGTACAGGATCAGAAAAACAACATAAGGAAAGAGGTACAACCGTTAATTTGATAATTACAGTAATTTACTGTACCTTGATATTTTCTTATGTTATAATGAAGTATGGTCACTTTTTGAATTTACTATACAGTGGTGTCAAAACTGTCATCCATTACTCACCATAGGTTGTCAGTTTACCATCTTTACCTATGATGTGCAACTTTTTCTTCATCCTGTAATGTTTGCTCTTGTACTTCATTTTGTTATTACTGCCAAGATGAAATCACAGATCTCACCTACTGCAAGGTATGATCTTTCCTGCATCGTTCCTAATGTGGGACTCATAGCCTGTTACATCTGTAGTGGTCTTATTAAGAGTGAATAAGGTCTGTAATATATACTTTGCACTAGACTTTAGCCACATGCTAGCCTCTGCCTTCAGTACAGCTAGCCATACCCTTACATCTGTTAAATGTGTGAGTATGATTCAGTTCATTCTCAACCTCTTTTGACCTCTTTCTACACTTCTTATCTCCCATTCTCCCTGGCCCAGGCTCCATCGTCACTGCCGAGGAAGTGGGATATCCAGGAAAAACCTATACCTCGTGTAATTAGAGGCATGTGCTGTGACAGATAACATGTAGGTACAACTGGCCAACAACTTTATAACAATGGACATTCAAGCTATGACCTTTCACAATCCAACACTAGTACAGTGTACTATCTTATATAGACCAGTGATTTTGATATATATATAAGCCGACATTATATGGCGCACTTTCATTACCAAAAGAATATTAAGGGAATTATGAACCCTTGAATATCTACCATAAAATTAGAATTTTTTCCAAATACAGTATACAAAAAGGTTTTGAGTTAAATTACGGTTTTGTTGCTTATATTAAGTATTACTGAGATCTTTAACGTGTACAAATTTCAGCCTTACTACCTTACCCTTTCATTAAATTAATAGGGGGTAGCTACCCTCATATTGCATAAAATTACTTTGCTGTCAGGTTTTGTGAATATTTCATGTTGTCTATTTAAGAAGCACATCCTAAGGAACAAAAAAGGTTCTTGTGTTTGCAAGCTCCTAGAATGAACTTTTTACCAGAAAAATGCACACTACTGTTGCTATGACAATAACACAACTACTGGTACGTAGGCAAAAAGTGATAATCCACCAAGGAATTTTTATACATGTGGCATCTCTCAGAAAAATGTAACCTGTAGTGCAGTTTTTCAAAATCTGTTGCAAAATCAATCCAATTATCAGTAAAATTCTTAGGGTCAAATCCGTAAATTTAGTAACAAATTAGTTTTTGCAGCATTTTTTTTTTTAAGAAAAAAAAAATCATGAATTTTATAAACATAATATTCCCATTAGTTTACTCTGAAAGAATTACAATAATTTTGAAAATGTTTTATTTATTTGACCGAATGACAGAACGGAGTACTATGATCCCCAAAACAATTAGCAATGGTCATAAAATCATCTTATCATAGCACCTCGTTTCTGTCATTGAGCCAAGGAATCAATAAATAAATATGACAGAAACTTTCTTAAATTATATTATAATTTATAAAAGGGATGTACTGTACTGATGTTTAAAAAATCTTGGATTGTCTCTAAATAAAAATATATATTTTATAAAAATGCTGAAAAAACCAAACTTGTTAACAAATTTATTGAATAGCAACTAAGTTGTTTATTTGGGTAGATTTTGTGATTCTTTTTTAAAAAAACTGCATCATAGGCTGCATTTTCCTGAGAGAACAGTGAATGTGCAAACCAATAATTCCTTGGTGAAGTACCACTTTTTGCCTACGTACTAGGTGTTGTGTTATTGTCGTAACAACAATGGTATGCATTTTTCTGGTAAACAGTTTATTCTAGGAACTTACAACAAGAGGATATTTTTTGTTCCGTAAGATATGCTGCTCGAATAGACAAAATGAAACATTCACAAAACCTTTCAGTGATGTAATTTTATGCAAAATGAGAGTGACCACCCCTTGTTATTTTCATGAAAGGGTCAGGTAATAAAGCTGAAATTTTACAGATTAAGAATCTCGTTAATACTCAATATCAGCAACAGAATCGTAATTTAACTCAAAAAATTTTTTTTGTATGTATTTGGGAAAAAATTCTAACATTAAACTAGATTTTAAAGGGCTTATAATACCCTTAATATTCTCTTGTCTTAAAAGTGCCCCATATATTGTCAGCTTATTTTTTCACAAGGAATCACCTCCCGGCATTTAAAGAAATAACAACACACTTGTGATAGTGCCAGCTGTATATTCTAAACATATTTTTTTATTGTTTGTATTGGTTAAGTACATAATTATATTGAAAAAAGGCAAACAAAGCTCCTAGTTCTGGCAGTTGTAACTATACAGCATTGTAGGGTTGCCATGTTTATCTTAACCATTGTTACGGTAGACATGTGTTTAAAGTATTGTGAAAATTGATTCAGTATTAGCCACCTTTTCATTCAAATTAATAATTGATTAGATAACCAAGACTTTATAAACAGACTTAATAAATTAACAAATGTAAATACAGTATTGTATATTTGTTGTGTTCCAATTCTTTGTTGAATGTTCTTAGTAAAATTGAGAACAACCATTAAGAAAGTAATTCATTAGTTTCTTATTGATTTAGCAACTTTTTAAATAAGTTCATATTAGCAAAGACAGAAACCAGAAATTTTAATTTTCCCCTCTTTTGTTACATTTATGCTCTAACCACTCAGTCTTTTTAACGTCCATGGTGACATAACAACAATATTTGGAAGTTAAATTTTTGTTTCCTGCTGTGTTTTGTTTCTCTATGTTTTAAATTGTATATTAATTTATGATAGGTTTTGTACCTATAGAATTAACGTAAAAAGCATTGGTACATACCAAGTCATGTTGGTTATAGATAGTGGTGAATGATGATAGTTATAACCAAACATCAAACTTATAAGTGGAAAGAGTTTCATTATTACCATATTTGTGATCCCAGGCCTCTCAGACATGCAACAAATACAGCAGATTTTCATCCTAACATTAAAAATTTCACATGCACAAACTTATATGTGTCACTTGAGTTTTCTCCAGTACTCTGAAAATGCAAATAATTTCAAGCACCCAGAGGGTGGTAAGAATGAAGGGCAGTCAAACTGATTTGTAACAGACTACGGTGATGATGTCGTCAGACTTCTTGATTCCTACTATGGGGATCTGGGTTCGAAATCCTATTTGTGGTCACCTTTGATTTCTACTAGTGGTACACCTGAGAATGTTGTCATTGGCTGGTAATTTTTCTCTGGGTTCTCCTCTCTTTTTTCGCCTTAGCTTCCCTTCCACCACTGTTCCGTAACTCACATCATCCTTTCACTAACACTCAAAACCTCACCTTTTAGCATTGGCCAAAATATTCCCACTCCCCTTACGGCAAGTTTGGCTTAAAGTATAATACATATTTCTCTGTACAAATTATTTCAGTGTAGGTAACAACAAACTACCAAAGAGGAAAATAAAAGTACAGACTATCCCATGATGATAAGTGTTAATATATAAATAATTTTTGAAACTTGAACGTTGCCAGGGAATCATGTCAATATGTGTGCGTTGTAGTTGATGTAGCCGACAAGTTCAACAAACATCCAGTCCTGATGAAAGTAGAAAGAAACCAAATGGCCTTCATCAATCAGCTGTTGTCCCCTGTTGCCCCTTCATTGCCACCGACTTCTGGCCGGAGAGGATCTGGTGCGTTAGGTTTGTTAGCTGGTTGTTTTGTTACTGTTTCTAAGGTTAGACTGTCTGATCTACTTGTCAAAGAAGGAATATAGTGAATGGTTGTGTGTGTATGTGTGTAAGTATGTGTTCAAGATTTCAAAGTGTGTGTATCTACTCAGTTAATAGGCAGTCAAGAGAAACAAGATTTATCTCAAAACTGTGGTGATGGAGAAGACTTAGAATACATTTTTGACAAAATGTATAATTTTTAAGTTTTATTTTTTATTAGAATAGATTGACTACAGTGAGAGAAGAAAATATTTATACAACAATTGGCACTACACCGTGCTGTCTCATTTACCTGCAGCTACCGACCAGTGACAGAGTGCAAGTAAACCTGGATTTACTTTTGGGAGGACCCAAGTTCAATTAGCAGCTGGACATCGTGATTTTGGTTTTCTGTAATTTTTACAAATCATTCACAGAGAATGCTAAGATGTTTCCTTACCGGTTTCCTATTTCATATGAGCCACTTGTTCTGTCTGTTGTTGACTACATGATCTAAGTGATGGAGAAGGCAAAGCCTATAAAACTCCACCTTTACGAATGAAAACAAGAATTAGTCATTGTTGCACTGTTTTTGACAAGCAGTGTGCAACCGAACTTCTTTCAAGTTTGTCTAAAGTGGTGTATGTGCATAAATTCCACATTTAATACTTGATCGGTGGAGTGTATCCACACCTCTCTCATTCACTAATGTTACTTCACCTTCACTTAAACTTGTATCACATATAAATCATCCTGATTCCTTTTGTAATTGACATAGTTTTCACAAGCACACTGTACTAATATCCAAGTTACACCAATTGTGTGAATATGATTCACTAGTGCACATATAGTGGATGGAATGGCGGAGGGTTTAGAAAAGGGAGAGAACAGTTTTAATCTGTTGACATTCCATCTGCTACAGCCCTTTCTCTCACACACATGCAGATGCACGCACACACACACACACATATATATACACACACACTTTTTTTTCCCCCCACACACACACACACTCACATTCACACTCACTCTCACTCTTAACTTTCTTCTAGGCTAGTGTGTGAACCAAATGGAAACCTTCATTCTGGACAGATTCGGTATTAATTCTTTTTTTGGTTGCTGTGATTCAGAGTAATTGAAACAAAAAGAAAATAATCAAATACAGTGTACTCCCGATTATCTGTGCACCGATTAACCGGTTTTTAGATTATCCGTGCGACTTTGAACACTGTAAAAACAAAACTTTTTGTTAAAAAAACTTTTTGGAATGTAAGTGTGTCAACTCCTGCGCGCAATATTAGATTAATGAGATCGCGCAAGGGTGGATTAACGAAATGTTAACATCATTTTTTCTAATTTTTGCTGCACACCCCAAACATACTTTAATTTATTTTGGTGAAAAGGTTGTAAAATACGTTATTCGTAGGTAAAACCATTACTCATTATGGTATTTGAGTTAATTATTTATAAATTCAAATTTTTTTATATTGTTATACTAACATATGTGCTATTTTCAGGTTATCCGTGTTTCCTGATTATCCGTTTGTGGCACAGCACCAATTAACACAGATAATTCGGAGTTTACTGTGTATGAGTATTGCTACTTGCCCATATTTTTTAATGTATTCTACATAGATTCTGAATACCTGATAGCATAAAGTAAAACAGAATTAAAATTTGTAGGAAATTTTTCTCAAAAACATTGATACTAACTTTTTATGCTCAAAAGCACACTAAAACATTTGTTATTCAAGAAAATTACAATTAAAACAGAAAAAATTGTGTACAAGTACTCACAGGATGGTACTCGCAGATAAAAACACACACACACATAGGACGAACACATTTCTCCACGGACGCGCGGTCACAACGTTTCGCAGACTACATCTGCCTCCACTCACCTGACGAAGCAGACCGCGTGTCCGACGAGCAATGTGTTCTTCCTATGTGTGTGTGTGTGTGTGTGTGTTTCTATCTGCGAGTACCATCCTGTGAGTACTTGTGCACAATTCTATCTGTTTTAATTGTAATTAGTAGCCTAGCTGCCTTTCCCGCCATTGTCTTATTCAAGAAAATGTAATTTTTAAATTTCATTTTAACATCAAAACTCTAAATCACATTACAAAATTTTCAACTTGTATAAAAAAAAGATATATTTATGATTTCCTAGTTTCACATTACTTCTTGTATGTCTACTAAAAGGTAAGATCAATAGCTATGTTTCCATTGTGGTAGGTACTTGTAAAGCCAATAAATCGTCACTTAGGAGATATTAGTATTATTAATATTATTATTGTTATTACTGTTATTATTATTGTTATTATTATTATTATATTGTTGTTGTTCTTGTTGTTGTGGTTTTGTTTCTAACTAACAATTGAACAATAGGTTATGGGCCCAGAACACATAAGTTATTCTCGGAGGTATGCAATTCAGTGAAACAAAGAAAGAAACGAAGTCACCATAAAAAAATGTATCAGTTGCTGCCCATTGACAAGTTAAGTGGGCGGGATAATTACGATGCTTGGAAGTTTGCCGTACAGGCATATCTTGAGGATGTTAAGTTATGGGATTGTGTTACAGGTGAATGTACTGATAAAAAAAAAAGGACACAAAAAACAATCAAAGATAATTTTATTGATTGAACCAGTGATACCTATGTTCATGTGCAATCTGCTCAAACAGCTGAAGCTACTTGGGGTAACTTAGCATCAGCTTTCGACGACACTGGACTAACTAGACGTGTGGGTTTGTTGTGAATTCTTATTAAAACGTGTCTTATGACTGTCAAACTGTGGAAGAATTTGTAAACAAGTTATAACCACTGCCTTCAAACTCAATTATATTGGACTACCTGTTAATGATGAGTGGGTAGGGACTATTTTGTTAGCAGGACTCCCAGACGAGTACTAGCCCATGATTATGTGGATTGAAAGTTCTGGGAATAAGGTTACAGCTAATTCAGTCAAGACTAAACTTCTCCAAGACATGTCATGAAAACAGAACTAGAACAAAAGAGTGCAGCTATGTATGGCTATGGCAATAGCTCGGGGTCACATCCTAGTTCAGGCTGCAAGTTTCTGAACTATAATTCTACTAACGGAGATAGGTGTCACAACAAGAACTCGTCTAGAGATGTAAGGCACAAGGAACCTTGCTGCTTCAAACGTAATGGCTACGGTCATTGTGCTAAGAACTGTAGTAATAACACTGATAGGCCTACAAAACAGGCCTCTGTCAAGATAAAATAAATATTTTCACGGCCCTTTCAGTTCAGACATCAGTGAATGAATGTGATTGGTTTCTTGACTCAGGCTGTTGGCATTTGACAATTAATAGTGAAATGTGGAGTAATGAGAAGCAGTTAACAGAATTAACAATACCTGCAGCCAATGATAAAAAAATGATCACAGACTGTGCAGAGGATATTCATTTGCCAATCACAGTGTTAGGCCAGTCTACTGAAGTTACTGTAAGGAATGTATATTATGGTCCAGAATTAAAGGTTAATTTATTATCTGTGAGTTGTAAGGGAAAGACTGTGATCTTTGACTCAGATGGTGCACAAATACTGAATGCAGAAAATGAGCTAATTGCATCGGCCTCTATGGAGAAAAAGCTTTTCAAATTAAATATGACCTCTGAAAACACTGAAACAGCAATGTTATGTTCTGATACTGAATACCTGGGGCTCAGAAGAATGGGACACATTAGCTTTTCTAATCTGAATCATCTGAAGAAGGGATTAATTTGTGCATGGCACTGACTTTGTAAATGACAAAACTATTAAAGATTATATCTGTGAGTTCTGTGCAATTGGCAAAACTCATAAAACTTCAGAGGAAGTTGGATCAGGCAGGAAACCGAGCATCGGACATGTTCGTGTGTTTGGGTGCAAAGGCTACGCACATGTACTAGACCAAAACACAGGAAACTGGACCTCAAGGCAAGACCCTATGTATTTGATGTATACAGCCTTCAGTCAAAAACATATCAACTGTATGACCCAGAAAATAGTGTTGTAATTGTTTCAGGGAATGTGATCATTGCAGAAAATGAGGAAGGGTCTTCGCTACTCAACAGACCTGTGGATAAGAAGAGACTGGATTTCTTCAAGCTGGAAGATGATCTTTCATCCAACTCAATAGATGAAGATTCACAAAGTGACTCAAATGAATCAGAGCTGTTATAAGACTTTTATGGTTTTCCTGAAGAAACTTCTCATAAATGTGATGAACAGATGCATACAGACTCTTCACCTGATCAGTCAGTAGTGGCCAGTCAGTCTACTACCCTGCAAAGAAGAGACTGCATCAGAAAACCACCCAAAGCTTTACAAGACTTTGTTACATATTCCTCAGTTATACAAAATCTAGTGGACCCGAGGGTATTAGAAGAAGTCCTGGAACACCCAGACAAAAAACTCTGGATTGATGCAATGCAGTACTAATATCAAGCACAGTTAGAAAATGGAACCTGGGAATTGGTGGACCTTCTTCCAGGAAAAAAACCTTTGAAGTGCAAGTGAGTTTTTAAAACAAAAAAAGACAATGGAAACGAGATTGTTAAACATAATTTTCTCACTATAGCAGCAGAGCATGACTTGGATGTTTACTACATGGATGTTGTCTCAGCGTTCCTTCAGGGAGACCTTGAGAAAGAGATTTACATTCAACAAAAGCAATCAAGTTTGTCGTCTAGAGAAGAGTCTCTACGGACTTAAACAGGCTAGTAGAGTATGGAACACCACACTAGACACATGCCTAAAGGAAAAGAGTACAATTTGAAGCAATCTAGGTTTGACTCATGCATTTATTACAGAGTTTCGGGAGAAAAGATTCCGATAGTAGCAATCTACATTGATGACATCCTGGTGTGTCTAATGACAAGCAGATGAAAAGTGATGTTAAGGGACACTTAGCTAATTCTTTTAAGATGTTGGACTTGGAAGAAGCAAAATCCGTATTTGGCTTCCAAATCACACGTGACTGACAGATATCACGGCCTGATGTAAGCTTTGCAGTAGGCTACGTGAGCCGATTTAATAAAATTCCTGGTACACCTCATTGAGCAGCAGTGAAGCACATTATGTGATACCTCAAAGGTACGGCTGACTGGAAACTGGAATTTCAAGGTAAAGAGCCTGATGTCACTGATCTTATTGATTAGAGTGACTCAGACTGGGCGAGCGATCAGGATGAGCGACGGTCAATAACTGGCTATGTTTTCCTCAAAAATGGTTCAGCTATATCTCATGGGCAATAAAAAAATAGTTGACCATAGCTCTTTCAACAACAGAGGCGGAGTGTATGAGCATGTCTGCAGCAACCCAGGAGGCTTTGTGGCTCATGGAATTAACCACAGAATTGTTTCTTGCCATTGCAGAGAAGCCAACTATACTTCGCATCGACAACCAAGGTGCTCAGAACCTAGCAGAGAATGGCGTCTACCAAGCCCGCAATGTACGTCATCACTTCCTTCAAGAAAGAATCCACAGAGTTTAAATAAGGCTGCAGCATGTGTCAACTAAGGAGATGATTGCAGATTCCCTCACAAAACCCCTGGACAAAGACAAGCTTCATTTTTGCTCGTGGAGTCGAGGACTCACGCCAAATAGGGAGGGTGTTATAAAGTGATTTGTAGTTTTGATGTTGCTATGACATGGAAGACTAGTTGCCAGAATGTTTATGTTAATGTATCTTCTATCAGGTGGCATCTTGGATGTATTATTATTATTATTGTTACTATTATTATTATTATTATTATTATTATTACTATCGTGGTTTTGTTTCCAAATACCATATGAACATAAAAAAATTAATAGTTTTGTTAACTTTTCAAAAAAAAGGGCATTTTATGAGTACTTAGTTCATTTCTTAAACATTTACTGAAAGTTAAAATAAATAACTATATTTCCGTTGTGGTATTTTTGGAATTTTTGTTGTGAAACAAACGTAGACAAGGAAAACCAATAAATCAACACGTAGGATGGAGAGTGACTCGTAATGTACAAAATATTTGCATAGATTATAAAGATATTTAACTTTTTTTTATGCTACAATTTTTTTTTCTGTTAATGAGCAAAATCTCAATGTATAAAACAGAGTACCCCACTCACTCACACACTCACTCACACACTCACTCACTTATCAATGCACAGCCCAAACTGCTGTACCTAAAGGCATGGAATTTTGAGGGTGGCTTTCCCTTACTTTGTAGGCACCGACTAAAGAAGGGATTTTTCAAAATAGGAATTATTTGTGGAAAGGGGTGAAATGTGTTTTTAGTGAATTGAATAGCGCTTGAACCTGTTACGATATTGAGGTGATTTTTGCTTCTAAATTAAGCGTACGCCTACAGTAATGCATATTACCTTATTTTTCAATTTTTCAAAATTAATTAATCAAGGGGATGAAAAACCATAAAATGTGTTATAAATCAATCCTCGATAACTATTTAGCCGTTAAAATATTGAACTTATTTTGGCTTCAGAATGAAGCATATACTTATGCAGTTCCAGGATTTTTAAATTCAACCTCTAAGGGCATTAAAAAATAAAGTATGGCTTCAGTTAACCTTCCACATCTGTTGAAATATTGCTACATTTTGAAAATGGAATGAAGCTTGCATAAATACCTTAAATTCTATTTCATGATTTTTGAAAATTCAACGATTTAGGGGCTAGAAAGATGTAAATGTTCCAGAAATCCCTAATAGCAGGTATAACCACGGACAAATAACTTAGAAGTAGTAACTTTTTGCCATCTTATTTATGTGTATATCTTTTTTGGCACGGGCCTATATGTACTCATTTAATCTCTTAAGAATCCTATTTATCTTGTCGTAGTTTCGAACACGGGTAGGAGGTTTTGGATTTGAATTCTATGTTAGGCAAGGTGACAGGAACTGCTGTGATATTATATAAGCACGTGTTAGTGGCAGCTGACAGAAGAGTTAATTTTATGTTTGAAGTATGAAACTTTAAGTGTTGCTTTCTATTGTGACATTGGCATACTGTAAGGAGTAAATAGTGGTAAATGTATTTTCTTAATCTCTGAAAAGCCAGATAAGGTATTGTTATGTTTTGGGTGAAAAGTTGTAAAATGTATTTTTTTGCTATGTCCTCAATAGCTCATTGACGCAATAATATTTTGGTATAGTTTTCCTTAAAAAATTCTACACAGGCAAAGCCACAAAGGCAGCTAGTAACTATATAAGACAGTTTGTCTATGAATGTTGTGCATTGATAGTAAAAACATTCAGTCTTTGAATCAGATTTTCTAACTATGCATTTTTCGTATGATAGGATAAAACTTATAATGTATGGCCTTGAATATTTTAGTTTCCAGCATACCCTATAAAATGATATAACTTATATATTTTATTTCCTTGTGACAGAACGAGGAAATACAGTTTATGAATCAAAGGTGTCACATCTGTTTTGTGTATTGGAGACTCAGAAGCAATAGAGTGATGAAGGTGACACTGACATCGACACATAAACCTAGTTGCCCCAGTGCTCGTAAGCGCAATGTGCTGAATTGGTGTGCAGTGTTTCCTTTGTACCATCTGGACTATGGAACTTTATGTGCTGGTCTCTAATTTTATTGTTGGGAAATCTGCAGCAAAACATGTTGTAAGGTTTGTGGGCTGATTTATATCAATCGTAGTAAAATATTTTGAGTATAACTAGGGGTTTATGTAAAAAAAAACTGCTTGTACTTATGTTACAAAGTTCATAAGCAATATTTTGAATGAAATATATTGTTTTGAAAGTACCAGCAGCCCTCCTTTTAATCTTGGCATTTTCTTTTCATAGACCAGTGCGTTGGAAACAAGCATAACTGTTACACAAGCAAACAGGTATTTTTAACAGACTGTAACAGTGTTCAATAATGAGTTAGATGGGCTTTTTTAAAAACAGTGTCTTGAACTGATATTGCTAAAACGATAATCTTTTCAGTATAAGTTAAATTGATAGTGACATTTCTCTTCTGAAAAGCGTGTCTCTAAACGGAATTGCAGTGACCTTGTTTTCACCGAAAATCAGAAAGGTTTGAATTGAAACTCACAATGAGCTGCCAGGCTTGTTTCTCAATAGAGAAATATCAAAATCAGGCTGACCAGTACTGTATAAACTTTAACTTGAAGTTATTTGCTGTACTCTTGGTAACATTCCTTATCACTGGAGACCTGCAAATTTCACATTGTTATTTGGCAACAGACTAAAATTCACTGAGCTGTACTCACCCGAACATACTTCATGACAGTATTTGCTCTGAGCCTTCATACTATTATGTGTCCGCATTACAGGTTAGTGGGCAATTTACAGTTGACCTTATATCATTGGTTAAGAAACCCTTAAAAGCATGAGTACAAACTATCAGCCAAAACAGATGTCAGGTGAGTACATAGTAGCTTGGAGTTCATGCTTTCAGATAATATTGCAAAATTTGCAGGTCTCTACATATCACTCATGTATTTATGAAGTAAAAAAAAACAGTAACGGAGCTACTAAAGCAATGTGGGTTCGATTCTTGATGGGATTGACCCAGATTTTCGCATGTGGGTATTTTGTTGGCTGATGCCATTAGTCAGTGGGTTTTCCCTGTAATCTCCCATTTTTTCGTGCCCTTTCATTCTGCCACTACGCCATGCTCACCTCACGTCACCCCTCACTAGCGAAAACCTGTAAGCTCTGAACAAAGTCACTTCGCTTCAAGCAGTGGAAATTGAACATTACTTGTCTAGTAAAGCAATTAAAATAGTTAATATTTAAATGTGGCGAAATCTTAGTCTACGAGTATTGGAAAATGGTGCAGTGTATTTCACTAATGCCCCTAGCAGGTAAGAGAAATGTCCAGGATCAAAGCAATATTTTCTTTGAAGTACATAAATACATATTTGCTCTATGATCATTTCTCTGATGGTAATAGTTTGTCGTTAAGATTTTGCATTGAATAGAAAGTAAGAAAGGATTTTAAGAGTGCCCACTAATTGTTGACAATACAGCAGCGGTTATTAATAAATGTTACTTCACAGTACACACATTTGCAGAATTTAAATTGACAACCACAGACAAATTGCAAGAGGACAGCAAAAGTTACCACAGTGTCATCATAGCCTAACATGCAGATTTGCTTTCATATGTAGAAAGGCAGTTCTAAGTTTGGGAGAGAAGTAGGGGAATAAGAAAAAATTTGGTGTTTTGAAGAAAGTTTTAGTATTTTTTCGGATAGTCACACACACAATAAAATTACAGATCAAAAAGCATAAAATTTATAATGATTTTTTTTGTAAGGTTGTAAGGTTATTTTTAATATTCCTTAGCTGGGCAATAACAAAGCTGTGGAAGACAAGAGGCGCAGCCCTCTAGGAGGTATGCCTTAAATATACGCTTGCATTTTGTCCAGTTGACTTTGTACATACTTTACTATTAGGGGCCATACATGTCCCCTCCATAATTACTAGGAGCAAAATACCAACTAATTCTTTGTTAGCCACAGCACCAAATCCTGTGGACATGCAACATGCCCCAATGGCACATATGTAGAGCTGTTGGCAAGCTGGATAAGTCATTGACCTCCAAGAGGCAGGTTAGACAGTTTGAAACGTTGCTGGCTGGAAGGTACACATACCCATAGACAAGGCTCAGTATGATTACAGTTTCCAGTATAAAGACTCCACTGGCTTCCCTTTACACTAAGGGGCCGCGGTGGCTGAATAGCCAGACCATTCGCCTCCCACCAAGGCGATCTGGGTTCGATTCCCGGTGGGGTCGGTCCCGGATTTTCACATGTGGGAATCATGCCAGACGATGCCGCTGGCCGGCAGGTTTTCTCGGGGATCTACCGTTTCCGCCGCCCTTTCATTCCGGTGCTGCTCCAGACTCACCTCATATCACCCCTCAATAGCATTGAAGGCCTCGATGTTGAGCGCTGGCCAAAATATCTCTGTCTCTCTTTTTTTTTTTTTTTTACCTTCCCACTTCATTTTATACCATCCAGAGATGTGTCACAGCAACTGAATTGTACACCTGTGTCCACCAGTACCATAGCCAGGCAGCTAGCAGAGCTGTATTTGCGTTTGAGGATTCTATCATTATGACCTATGTGTCATTGAGCAAGTATTGCTCTCATGAAATATATTTCAGGGTGGAGTCATTCAATACGATTATGTTTTCTATATACATACTTTGCATTCCACCATTGTTTTTACTCATTGTACGTGTACGTTACTGAAAGAGACGGCTGTGTTTATACATAACTGTTTAATTACATCGACAATATAATCCATCAGTTGTTTTTTACTGTTAAAAATTTGTGCTCTGCTTTAATATTTATGGTTTATTTTTGCCCACATAAGGAAAGCAGGATTATTGCTAATGTGTTTAACAACATAGATAATCTTGTTTGCAAAATTTGTGATTTCTAAGATTTGTCACAGCATTTCAAACTCATCTGATTTCTATTTGCATGATGTTTGTTTTTAACAAAATTGAAATGTCAAAATATGTAATGAATATACTGTGTTATATGTTTCAATATGGGTGATATAAATTTTTTCACATGTTAAAAAGAAAACTAAACTGTTTCTGTAGCCATATTGTATGTTCTGTATCTGTGCTCTAGATTTTAAAGTTTCTATTTGTTTCTATACATAGTTGTGTGCTTCTGTGTATGTTCTTGTGTTATTTTTACGTGGGTTTGGTACATATTTTGTCTGGTTCCGTACGTTTCCATTTATTCCAGTTTGTGTTTTCCATGGTAATGCACATGTATATAGTGTCAATTAATCCCCAGAATATGTATTTTAATGAAGGTGTGTCACCATTCTGTCGGAAAGGCCAATGATGTATTATTTTTTTTATTATTATTATTAAAATTTTTGCTCTCGAGTGTTGGAAGGAGGTTGTAATAGTCAACAGTTGTGTTGTATTTCCACAGATGCTGTAAAAATGCCCTGGAGCTTCATTGTTTAACACTTTGATATATAACTTCTGTATTAATTTTCACTGACCTTATGTGCAAGTCACTTCAGATTGGTTTTGGTGACAGACACTCAGTGTGTATTTAGTGACATTGCTTGTGTATAGATAAGAACATTTAGTGAACTGTTTCCAGGGATTAACACCCTTATAAACATAATGTCTCGCTTTGGGAAGACCAAGGAAACTGGATCAAACATAAATCACAATGAGCGACTGGAGTTCCTGGGAGATGCTGTAGTGGAGTTCCTGACCTCCATCCACCTCTTCCACATGCTGCCGAACGTGGAGGAAGGTGGGCTGGCCACGTTCAGGGCAGCCTTGGTCCAGAACCAACACCTGGCTGTGCTGGCCAAGGTAATTACGACTGCCAGCTTCTTGCATGTCGCTGTAGTTTATCCACTTAGAACATGGTCCACGGTTTTATTCATGCTCTTTAGTTCTCAATTTCTATTGAAAAGATTTGTAAATACTAAAATTGTATTTGATATCCGATACAGTTGGAAGTACAGTCAGCTCTAGTTAATTTGCGTGTAGATGGTTCACTTTGGGGATTAACAGTGACATTCACAATTATTTGTGATGACCACAACTATCCCCAACAACTATAGTTGATCTCCAATAATGACAATTATCTGCAATAGCTGTGATGTCATTGACCCCTTAAATTTTTTTTCTATCTTAGACACAACTTAATTTTGTGACTAATCATATTCATAAGATTTTCAGTAAATTAAATTTTGTTTGTATTTGTGTCAATTTGGCAGCTTTTGAGTTTATCTGGTAACAGTTTTCTTGAGTTAAATGTTATAGCCAGTGTGATACAATATGTAAAATATTTGTAATATGTTAGTTTTTGTGTGATGGTGGTGTGTTTTATTTTGGTATGTGGCAAGCATAATTCAGTTAACCTGATCTTCTAGTCTTTAAGTGTAGGTTTTTCCCTAGTTAAATTTACTGATTTTATCACATATTTATGACTTTTTAGAATTATGACATTAAGATATCCATGTGGTGGAGAGGAGAAGTAATTTATTATGTTACACTGACGAAGTTTATTTTAATGATGGGGTTTTACACTTTGGAATATTTATTTTGTTTTGTGTTTACTGAACTATCTCTTTATCATATTTCACAAATTGGTAACTCTGTAGAATGTAGATTTATCTACATCCGCTTCAACCGCGAGCGCGCAAGGCACAGCCTTAGAGAGCATGTACTATGTGCAGTTATACACAATTCTGGGAACTGAATTATAATGTCTCCTAAAAGAATGGCTGTAGTGATTCTTCTAAACCAATGATAAATCGAAAGTTCTTATTTTCAGTTACAAAATAAAAATTCTAGATTTACTAAAAGGCAATGAGGTTGCAAAAGTAGGCTGCAGATATGTAAAAAAATTAATATATCATTCATATGTTAAAAAATAAAGCACTTGACATAAAATCAGTAGTAGTACTGCACTGGAAATGGCTAAGACATTATGCCAAGTTAATTTTAATGTAATGAGTGGCACTGTATTAAAAAGGATACAAACTTTGTTTTTATCATCTATGTTTACAGCGGTGTAACATTTTTCATTGATATGTGTTGAAAAAAAATTGCGCCAAGTTTATTTTAGTGTAATCAGTGATGCTGTATTAAAAATGAAAGTGCTAACATCGCTTATTACTGTCAAAATATTTTATGTTTAGGTTAATAATCCTTTCCTTTTGTGTAATTTATATGCACGTCATATAAGACAGAAGTGTTTAAAGACAAATGCAAACATGTAAAAAAATTATCTGCGCACATTATTCCTCAGTGTTACTGTGAATGCAACTGTTAACTTATGTACACATTATTTTTCTGTAATAAAATTTAAACTTGAGTTAGCATTTGTGCTGGGGTTTCTCCCCACCGAACTTGACTTGGTGCTTTGACCTGGATTAACGGGAGCAATAAACTACTTTTACGGCAGCAGACGTGTGTGTGCGCGCGCTAGACGCTGCGCTGGGGTGTGGATCTGATACCTTCGGCCAAGCTCGGGCCGCATCGGAACTGTTCGGGCCGCCCTCCCTCTCCTGGCCCTCCCCTCCTTTCCTTGGCCAGCGTCAGCTGGTGACCCGCCGCGGAGAGGCACTCTGGTCTCCGCCTCCGTCCGTGAAAGGTCGTGTCCCTCTCGGCACTCCGTCGGTAAGTGTACAGTTTTGATTCGGGTGCACGGGTCGTCATCTTGTTGCCGGCTCGGTAAGCTGCGTGTTTACCCTACGTTATTTAGTAGATTCTTTAGTTTTGATTAGTCCATTATGACGTACCGGAGGCGTGTCGAGGGGGCCCGAATCTAATTGCGCTGTTGATTGGTATGGGCCCTTCAGGCCATGTTGTGGGCAATTAAATGTGTAACCTTATGTTAACTATTGTACACCCTTCCCAATGTCATTGTATGTAATGAGTGAAAATTGATAATACATTGTTTCCACCCTGTATTATCTAGTTTGGTTATTTCGTTGTGTTTACCCTCTCGGGTAACTCGAACCCTTTCGTCTCTCGTGCCCAGAGTGTGGTACACATTCAAAAAGCACAAGTTTAAAAGTCAACATTGTTTTTCTCTCCCCCCACTTTCCCTGGCTTCATCCCCAATAACTGACTGTTACTGTCAAAGAGGAACATATACTAATACAGATAGACAGCACTTGTGCGAGGATGTAGCTGCACTGTTGCACTGGCACAGGCCAGCATGTATCTACTTGTTATATTCATTACTGTTTGGAAGTACCAGTCTGTGAGTATTTTAACCACTTGTTACTAAAAACATTTGTGGTGTAGCAGCCTAAGCCTTCATGGTAATACTAATACCAAATACTGTTCAACGTGTAGACATTACCGATAATTTTCTAACATAAAGAATTTTACATAATAATGTTTTTGCTGTTACAATATGTCAAAAGCAAAATTTTTCTCTTTTTCATGGCCTGATGTTTAGTAAAATCAATTTTAACTCATAATTTACACCAATAAAACATGTGAATGTAGGCAATATTGTAAGAGACGTTCAAATATTTTTTAGGGAACTGTAGACGTGTTGCATCTTTAAATAATTATACAAAATATAGAAAAATTTTCTTTTACCACTTTTATGAAAATGCAAAAAAATAATATCAAATGATACTACTAGAGTTTTTTTTTATAAGTATTTAATAACATTTATTTCTTGGTCAGTTATCTCATAATTGTATAGTATAGTGCTGAAATATGGTTTTACAATAGGTCCCGATACAGTACAATTTTGATTTTGATGTGTCTGTGTGCAGAAACTTCAGGTTTTAACAGTGTTTTATATTCGAGAAAAGTTATTAGCAGTTTTGAGTGATGAACCAAGTTGAACAAATAAACTTAAGATGTAATTTTTCTGAACTTGAACATAACATGTTACTGCTAAATATAACTTTGCCATAGCCTACAGTTAATGTATGTTTATGATTTTGTTTCTAGTCATTGAATCTGGATTCATACATGCTGTATGCTCATGGCTCAGACCTGTGCCACGACCTTGAATTGAGGCATGCTATGGCCAATTGTTTTGAAGCTCTAATGGGAGCTTTGTTTCTGGATGGTGGGATAAAGGTAAGACTTCAGTAGTACGTATGTAACTGATCAAGTGTTTGGTCATTCAATGGTACTGGCAAAACCTTTTTTATGTATTTTATTTGTTTCTAAACTTGTTAAAATTGTATATAACTCTGTAAGTTTACAAAAAACTACTTTTGGTGTGAATAGTCCTATCATGAACAAATCATTATTTAAATTAATTCTAAATTGTGGTTGTCAGTGATACTTTAATTTTACGCTCATTAAAGACTTTTGGCTGGAAATGTCAGAATCATTAGTTTGTGATTGGCCACTACCAAAATTGTACATGTAGAAGAAAAATTTCAAAAATGATGGAAACATTATGATTTAGTGAATGATGACAGACGTACGGTGGTATTGTCTGGAGCAACTTTGTAGGTTTAGCAATGTCTTAAACAAGGTGTAAGATGTTCTAAGGACTCTGAAGCAGTATTGTATTGAGTGCTCATTGCCTCTTCATTTTCTGGGTTGTCAGCGTTTATTGTGTTGTGTATTGAATTTTAGCCCTTCTTCTGTGGGGATAACACACTGAGAGGCTTTGACAGCTGGCGTGATTCAAGTCAGTGATTCACCGGAATGGTCCTGTTTTAGGATTGGGTTCCGTCCTCTTTTCACTGGGTTTTTCATTACAAATGTTGTGTCACTGTGCTACAGGATGAATTAATTAATTAAATTCACACTTCTTCAACTAGTCCCTTACAGCTCGGTTGTGTACGAGGGCACGTTGTGTACGAGGGCACTATTGTTTTTATTTTCGCTCGGCTGGAAGTGAGTGGTGGGTTGCAACAGTACAATCGTTCCCCACATAAGAGCCCGGCCCATCTCCTTAGAGAGGGAACTGAAGACCCTTGAGTTGCTGTGAGGGAGGCTTAGCCTCCAGGAACGCGACACCCCGCAAGGGGGCGTGCCAGCGGTGGTTACAGACCGTTGCACTCTTCCTTGGATGTGGGTCTTTAGTTGATTTGTGTTGCATGCTCACGAAAGGAACTGTATTAACATCGGATGCAACATCCACGAAAAAACACTACATGCGATTGCGATTTTCAAAACAAAAGGCTTCACGCCGACGATACAGCCACTTACCGCCATTTTCGCTACATCACTGATCTTCAGCCTGATGACTAGTGCTCTCTATGCAGTGTTGCCACAGGAGCGCCAACTGGTACATTGGCAGGAGCGGGAGATTCAAATATACTCCCACTGAAGGGTGAACTGTCCATAACTGTCTCTTACAACTATATGTTTATGACACGATATTTACAACACACTATTTACAAGTTCAAACATTCCCGGCCACCTTGAAATCACTATTTCAACACCTCGCA
>PNEQ01078026.1:0-10017 GCA_003012365.1 Medauroidea extradentata
TTAAATGTATAGAAATAATTTTTAATGTATATAAATAAGTGAATGTTATTTGAAAATGTGTCTTTTATGCTGGCACAGAGATTATAGAAACTTTATCTTTGATTTTATGAGTTATTAGGGTAAGTTAAATAATTGTTTTTGAGTTTTACATGAGTATGGAATCTACAAACCAGGAATTTGGAAATTCAAAGCAAATTTCACACCTAAAATTTGTATTCATTTATTTTGTTAATAAATTGAAATTTATTGTTTAAGAATCGGAATCGAATCGAAAATTTCAATTTTTTTGATTATTCGAATCGGAATCGAATCGAAATGAAATCCTGGGAATCGCCCAGCCCTACGATTTATACCTTGAAATTTTTAATGGAAAAATGCTGTGTCTCTTTGTTATTTTTGCGTGGGTGGAGAGAGTAAGAAAAAATTCTTGGAGCGGGAGGGAGGGGGGATTGCGTGTAAAGGTGATATTCAAGTGAATTGTGTACTTAAAAGAGGTTGGCATGAGTTAAGGATGTGAATAACTACACTTGTTTTGCTGTCTAACTGTAGACGCTGGTATGGACGGTTCGGAATAACTCATAAAAGCCTTGCTAAAGTTCTATTTTCAGCCAATTCGTATCTTTCCGGGCGTAATGGCCAACGACGGGAAATGTATAACCTCACTGGACACATCATTTGATGTTTGCACGTTGTTACGTTTACGCAAAAATACTCCTTTTAATTATTTAGTGATAGTATAGTTTTACGTAAAACGTACAGTATTTTATAAACTTATACAATATGGGATTCTGACAATATAAGTGAGACTCGCAATCTAAATATGTATCAGGTACGGCTTTAATTTACAATCTATACAAACTATTACATTACTTTTATGATGCTCTTTACGGAGGTAGGCAAGAATAATTAGATATGCAATTAAACATTTATGATTACTTAGCTATGAGCCACTCAATTTAGTTACAATGATGACAGTCCCACCTTGGATGCCGAGGCTGATGTCAGGAAACGGCCACGCGATCGGCACGTAGATCTGGACTTCGCGGTGCATCTTGGTAGTGAAGTGGTCCTGGCGACGATATGGGGCAGACAGACCTCGTAGGTAGCATGACACGCCCCTTTATCGCGCCCTGTATGGCAACTCGTACCGCTGTTGGAGTGGGGAGTTCTGCCTTGCAGTTTGCAGCAACTTATGTTTAATATTTTGGAATTCCTAGCCGGGTAGCCTGGTTACTGATCGCTGTGTTAGAACCAGGGTTACATGGTTCATAACAGCATGTAGGATAAATTGTGCAGTCGGTAGAAAGCTATATAGTTTAATACAAGAGAAGTTCATTAAATATATAAAACACATTTTTGTCGATTTCTGTTGTTTTTGTTTTAGTATTGTTGTACTATTTAAATAGGAAAATTCATGGAACTATATCGCGTAATTTCGCTGCCAACCATACAAAAATTCTAGTAAGGTAACTAGAGTCAATGTTGAATTATATGCGGTAACAGCTAGATGAAATATTTCAACGAATAAATTTTTAGTTCTCACGTTATTCCGAATGGCCTATAATGTAGAGAGCGCACATAAATATACTTCATCTTCATAATAAATTCACTCTCGTCATTGTATATAAGTAATAATTTAATCTTTCTCGTCTTTAAATGATTCTTGCAATTGCGGTGTATTATAAACTGAACTATTTTCATGGATGTTTGCCTTTGCAAGTGAATATTTACGAGTCTCAGGAAACCCATACTTAACTAAAGAATTTTGTACACACAAAAAGAAATTCCATGAAAATGATGTGGCCTGTATCCACAAAGATGACACAAATACAAAAAACAATACCAGATGTGTGAAAATGATTACAGTTGTCAAAGAAAACCAGCTTTCATTTTTGTCTTTTTTTTTTTTTTTTTTCGTTGTCCTCATTTTTGTACAGTTTTGTGGCTATTTTTCACACACCTGACTTACTTTGATGTATACTGCACCTATTACCGTATTTCATAGCAGAATTGTCGCACCGCAATGTTTTGCTTACGTTTTTGCACCAGAGGTGTTGACTACATTTAAGTACAAAGTACGACACTATTAGAACAAAGATTGCCGTAACAATTATAGTTAGTACAAAAATATTCCACTGAAATGAAAGTGGAACATCATGGCGCTACTAGTTTAACAGTCCGCCATCTTGTGTGTTTGTCTTGCATGTGGACTTTCCCAACTGAACGTAGCATATCTATGACGTCGCAAAATAAAAACAAAGTTTGTTAACACTGGAATGCTAATAAACGGTAGCGGAAATGCAACAAAACTGTTATGTCGTCATTTTAAAACGTCTGTCAACAAAACAAAAAAAGAATTTTAAAATTTTTATAGTACGACTTGAAGCCGAAAACAATTCTTCAAGAGAAACAGAACTTGAAAAACTACTGGGTTGATCTATTTTAGTGCCTATTTACCAGTAAATTTTTATTCACAATTTTTACTACGTTAGTACCAACAAATATTGTTGATCACAAAATGTGAGTTCGCACCAAATGTGCATACGTATTTAATTATGCACGAAATAGGTTGCCAAACAATACTAACCTAACCTCCAAGGTCTAGTAAGCTATATAAATTTAATCATTGTTTCAGAGTTCATAAATATTAATTACTTTAATATAAACAGGGTTAGTTACCAAAAATGTTAGTTTAAAAATTTTTTTACCACTGGAATTTTAGTATTTGGCCCATGTTATTTTATTTAGTGTAAGTTATTTCATTCGAGTAAGTCAGTTGGTTAAGTTATGTCTATGTTCCCGTAACTTGTAAATTTTGACTTGTGACATGCCGCTATGTGTAGACTATAAGAGTTAAATTATTTTGTACAATTGGAAAACCAGTCACAAGTAACGTCTATGAAACGAACACTGTAATGTAGCAATTCTTATTGTAGTATATCTTGCTACCCTACTGTAGAACTTAATAGTCTTTATTTTATGGACGATTATCTTGTATACACGTACTAGTACTATTATAGCCATATTACACGATGGTGTGAGGTTACATAGTGTTACCTGACTTACCAACATTCAACAGCAAGCCCTCGATCCCGAAACATAATTCACAACACACTTCTAGCTACATGACTAATAAAAGATGTAGCGTATATGGGTTTACGTAAATTTAATGATAAATTAAGATGCTTTAGTGGGAAAGATTAATTGAAGACATTCAGACCTCAGAATAAGAAAGAAAAAAAATGGAAATATTTCTGTAAAATAACAAACCTTAAAAATTTGAAAAAGGTCAAATTTAATTAGTATGGGTATGTACTTGCCATTAACTGCCAGCCAGATATTCCTACGTAAATTATTAGCATTTAGAGTCTTTAACCTTGTTAGATAGATTAAAATAAACACGTTAAATAATTTCAGTCGTTAAAGCAAGCTGAGTGAGTCTATTTAAATCAGGTTAGATGTAAGTTATATAAGTTCATAAATTAAAGCCTGGAACATTTCTTAACATGAAGGAGTTTAGCGCGTCTATCCTGCAAACTACTTGCAAAACAGTTCATAACTTTGTGGGTTGTGCTGTGAGAATGGACATCAGGATAATCGGTCGTAATCTGAAATGCAAATAATGTGGTCTGGCAAAAATTAAAGTTTACATATTTTCATGCAAAAAGCAAAAACACCATTCTTATTACACATATAGATAATAATCTGAGGTCTGGTCAAAATTAAATAATGTCTCGCATACAATAACAAATAAAAGCACATAGGAAAATAAACAAATACTGACACGTTACAACAGGACACACCTACCCGAGGCATAGATGTGGTGACACACACACCTAGGTTCCAGTCTCCTGACCGGCCTTCCCCAGCACAGCCTGACTGTACTCACTTCTAAGTTGAGGGTGCCTTAGGACCAGTCACACGAGATGACCGGAACAGTGGCCAGTCATCAGGCACACATGATGACACGTCCACTTCAGGTTTAGATGTTCTGGCTGGACTCCCCGGAGTAGCAACAGCGGGGAGCCTCGTATCACCTTCCCCACTTCACTACCTCAACAGTGGCCCAGATGGTAGTGTCAGGGTGGTGACAGGGTGAGAAAACAAGGAATAGTTAGGGGAAACTTTCCCGCTCCATCTCCTTTTCCAGAATTTGAAATACAATAGTTAAAATTAGGCCTACGTGATTGGAGTAGCGCGGACTGGCTGGCATGAAGACGCGTCTGGTGCCTTTTACCGGACAACACGGTGCCATCTTCTCCGGGAAGAAAGCCACTAATAGCCAACAGGTTGGGCCTGCTGTGTCACTTATGTGTACTGCTACCAGCTTTTTAAATTATACCGTAAACTTTTGTAACATGAGAACGCAAACTTGCATCCTGCCGTGTTTTCTTTCTTTCTTGTTTTCATAAACTTCAATTTGTAACACACAGTCACCTATTGGAAAGAAGGGACAATAGAAAGGGTGGTGGGAATTCTATTTTTAGAGCAACGTGCTTGCGTGTGAATAGGAGGGGTGAAGTGTAAAGGTGGAAGAACTTAACATGGCTGGAGATGGAAGAGAAACCCTTGGATCGGGAGGGGGGGGGTGAGCTAGGAGGTTGTAGAGTTACGAAAATCAGATCAAAGTACTGATTTACATGGGCACAGCCACAAGCACACTTCATAGGATCTCTCAGTGAATACCTCTTCAATACTTGGAAAATTTCTTATTTCAAAGAATTTTTTTGTGTAATTGTATGGAACTGTGCTTTTTCATTGTAGGTTGTATGTAATCATGAAATATGTTTTTATGGAATAAGAATTTTCCCCACACATAATTTATTTGTGTGCTACATGAAATTATAAATTTTAGTGTCCCAATGTTACAAACTATAAATTTGGTATTACTCTGAATCGTTGATGTCAGTTTAAATTTTTATTTTCAGTTTTAGCTTTTTTTTTTAATTCAAATAATTTTTATTCTTTACTTTTATGAGCATGAGATTGTAGTCTGCAATGTCTTTATCCACTGTGATTTTTTTTTAGTTTGGTATATCAGTTGGTTTAACTGTACATAGTCGTTAAAATGGAAACATGAAAAATTAGACTTCAACAAGTCATTGCGCGAAAACTATGAGAGATAAAAAAATTTCATAAGAGACCAATTTAGTCACATTTTGTGTCTGAAATAAGAAAAAAAATATCTGGTACAATGAAAAAATTAAAAAATGGTGACTAAAATTGCAGTAGGCTGCGCCCTTAAGTTGTAACTGTCAGTTGTAGTTTTGATTTAATTATTTTAGTTCAGTATGCAGGATTAAAGTATGCAAAATATATTGTTAAGAATGTGTAAACTACAGAATCTGTGTTTCCTGAGGTAAGAATTTTTTCACAAATTTTTGATTCATGTAGTACATGAAGTTAGTACATTTAATTTGTCAAATGTGAGAAGCCATAAGTTTGGTCTGTAAATTTCTTGCCATCAAAATGTACGTAAGAGTTGTAACTTTCAGTTCTAATTTTTATTTTATTAAAAGCATACTTAATAAAACTTTCAAAAATAGAGCAAACAAAATATGTTGTTAGTGTGTTCACTACGGAATCAGCGTTTTCTGAGGCATGAATTTTTCATGCAAATATTACAAATCGAAGAAGTATTTTGGGCATACATAATTGCAGCAAATGATTTGTCACACAAAACTGGATAATACATGCAGACAAACGAGGATGCTTTTGGATGTTTACTTTTCTGTTTGACTGCATGTATTGTCTGATTATCTTAGACACCAAATTTGCTGCAATGGCGTATATCCATAATACTTATTTGATTAACTTGCCCCATTGCAAAAATATTTTTAAAACAACACAAATGTAATACTTGTAATACATTAAACTTGTACTACGTGCAAAGCGCATTGAATTGGATGAAGAAAAAAAAAACGTATTTCTTTTAAAAAGCATAGATATTTGGGTTAAAAAAAGTTATTATTCAGGGAAAATTTTCAATTTGGGTGGGAAAAGTCAGCGAATTATATTCCCAACAGTTTGTAGCCACCCTGAGTGTCAATGAGAGAAGGAAAAAAAGTTCCAGGAAACGCCTGCCAGACCAAGGACGGGCCTCTGCCGCATTACTCCTGCCACTAAACTCCCAAACAGCACCGTCTTGCTGTCCAACAATGCTCCACTGACGATTGTTGCCGCGATCCAGCCGCCACAACCACCCTTCAACAATGCCACTGGCCTTGTACCTCCTTATTCCTACTACTTCGGAAACACTGCAGTCTGGTCGTATTCCCGAGCTGATCCTGCTTGTTCCTAGTGGTAGCGATAGTCGAAGACATAAAACGTAGTCCCGCTCCGTAGCTGTGCAGCCGCTTATATACCGCAGCGGTTGAGGGGTGATGGGACTGCTATCTCGGTGCACACGCACTAGTGATGGGAAATGTAGTTCATTTGGCAGACCTAGGTCATTTGGAACTAGTCTTTCAAGTGAATTG
Organism: Medauroidea extradentata; assembly: GCA_003012365.1. Lineage (NCBI taxonomy): Eukaryota > Metazoa > Arthropoda > Insecta > Phasmatodea > Phasmatidae > Medauroidea > Medauroidea extradentata. The sequence continues at coordinate 6,480 of PNEQ01078026.1, forward strand.
TTCTTCAGATACAGTTCGTTTGAAATATATATATATATATATATATATATATATATATAATTTTTTTTTTTCACTTTTTTGTCATAATTGTTATACAGTATTTGTTTTGAACCATAACTTACTGTGTCATCATGGATTCTGTTCTAACAAAACAACTTCAGAGTACATGTCTAGATTCTACCTTAATAATGACTAGATTACTATTCAAAAGAACTCTGTGTCAAAAACATTTTACAAACATAACATAATGCACTTCAACGTAACATTGTTAACTCAGCCACTGAAATAAGTTGCACAGCAATTAAATACTGGTGGCATCATGTATTTTATCCTTAAAAATATGTTTTTTACTGTTTTTTCAATCTTAAAAACAAAGAATAAGAATAGAAGTTCAATCTTTTCAGTTTACTAGTCGAGACAATGTGGAACCAACACTAAATGAATAACGCGAACTGCTTCGTTCCTCGAACTATATAGCTAGTTCAACAAATGACGAACTGTTTTGTTCCTCGAACTATATATGTAGTTTGACCAACCTATAGGTTATAATACCTAGGAAGTTCGCTGTCACGATACATGTCCTTGCAGTCTCCCAGTTCAGTTGTTTCGACTAAAACGATGTGCAATTATTAACTGCTTATATTTTGTTCTCAAAAATAACTTATATTCCTAAACTCTTAATAGTTATTCTAATCAATCCAATTCCCTAAACCTTATGTATGTATAGGTGGTTTTCGATAAATTGGGCATTTTTGCAGACCATATTTTCTAGAATAATATTTTTTAAAATATTTGTGACTTTAGATGTTCATTGTTTAATATGGTGTAATCTATGAACTCTGATTTTTAATAATATATCTTTGTTGATGTTAAACATTGTCAAGAAACTATAAATTATCTCTAAAGAAAAAAGTTTATAGGGTTTCAAAAGTGCTTATTTTATCCCGAATCACCCTTATGTGCGTCGTACATCCACGGCATGCACAGCAGCATAACTTTGTTACAGCACGACTCAGAAAATAATTGGCCCAGTGTTGGTAACAAAATATAAGTGGGGGAGCAAGTCTTGTTTTCTTTAACAATATTTAAAGTTACTATTTTTTCAATCTTACCACTTGCAGTGATACATTAAAGAATAAAAACAGAAGTTCGATATTTTAAGTCATGAGACAAAGAATGCTAAACTAGCTATGCGAACTGTATCATTCTTCGAACTATACCGGTTGAACTACTTGGTCGGCGGACCTAGCATAGCACTCTTCTTCTCTTTAAGTTCGCCTTGTTGAGTTCACGATATGTTTTCGTTCACCCTTTCAGTTGTTTGTACCAATTGCCACCACACGATTGGGGAGCAGAAAAAGGAGTGAGAACAAGAAAACGGTTTTCAATATACCGGGAAGGGGGGGGGGAGCAATGTGCATGCGCTGACAACTGTGATAGCAATCGCCGTGCTGGTGGGGGAGAGAATCTTGGTACATGCGTAGCAACGTTTTTGTACTGGAGACATAAGAACAGTTATTTTTCGCGCAAACGAACTAGTTCCGTAGTTTTCTTAACAGACCAGTTGAAAAAGAGCTGGTAGTTCATGAACTACCCATCCCTAACACACACTCAGCTGGGACCACCTGCTTTCACTCCCCTCTAGCACCCCCCTACACTCCCGTGCGCTGCCATATACACGTTTTAAATACGCTAATGCCGGCATATAAACGTAAATCACTCGGGTGCCGGGGCGAGGCGAGTTGCCCTAGTTAGGGTTGGGAAGTGTGGAGACAGAGGCTACTGCAAGGTTATGTATGATCTGTCTGCTGCACTTCATAGTTACCAGTGTTGCCATGTATCAGCTCTGCAAACCTGAATCCTTTACCTTGTGCTGCATGGCAGACACTAAAAAGTTTATATATTTATTAGAGTTTGTGAGGCTTCTTTAGGTTTATCATTGTTGGCTAGATTAATTTGAGGTTATGGTAATTTGTTGCAATGTAATTTTTCTTATAATGATGATTAGTACTTTTTTTTTTTATTTTAATATTATTTGTTATTACTTTTGTTCGATTAGTCAATTTATAGGATGTGATGTTATTTATTATGTTTTAATTTTATTCACTGTATGGATTTGTGGTCTTATGATTTTGGCTAGAGAATCTATTTGTCATTATATGGAATATAATAATATGTTTGTCTTTTTATTTTATTTAAATAATTTATTTTGTTTATATAATTTTCTAGAACTAGTTAAATTATGTTTTATATATATATATATATATATATATATATATATATATATATATATATATATATATATATATATATATATATATATATATATATATATATATATATATATATATATATATAATATTTTAGTCCAGATTAAATCCTACAATGTTTCTTATTTTTGTGTGGGGATATCAGCCTTAAGTGTCTTCAAGCTTGGTATATATTTTTTGTATTAGCCTATGTCTTATTTTCTTCTCAACAGGCCTTTTGTCACCTCTGCTGGCCTTCGCACTACCACAATCAGCCCCAGTAATATTCACAGGAATACAAAAATTTGGTGCGACCTATACTTTAAAAATAACTTTCATGAATTTTTAACAAAACATATTTTCCATACAGCAGATACATGCCAAAATATGTTGCAAACTGACGTAATACTGTATGTACAAACCTCATGGGCTACTACATACTGTATTCTAATTTTACAGGCTAGTACCTTGTTCTTTTCATACAGGTGAATTAGCAGAGTGAAGTCACAATTAAAAAAAGTGTATACAGTGAACCCTCGATAACTCGAACCTCGATGTCCCGGACTTCGGATAACTCGGACAGAATTTCAAAAAACGAAATTAATTTTAATTAAATTATTTTTGCTCAAAAATCATAAGAAAATTGTGTCTGCCTCATTTAAATCCATCACGTTTTATTTAAAAACTGTATTAAGCTTTAAAAGCAGTTGCTCATCGCTACGTAGCCTTTAATAATCCCACCGTAAAATATGTGGCAAGTTCCGTGTGGTTAAATGTTGCTAGCGAGGCGCGCGAGTCGAGATGCAACTCAGCAGGCGCGCGAGTGGAGATACAACTCAGCAGGCAGACCTCCCTTCTTTATCTTTCCTCCTTCTCCGCGTGAGCCACACACGTACGTGCGTCGTAAATAAACACTACAGTATGATGCTGATGAATTCGATGGTAACTACAGGTCACAATAGCACCTGAATGAAAATTTATTTTGTTCTGGTATGTGCGATAAATTCAAAATTGCAAAACGATTTGTTCCAGACATTAATAAAAAAAATTAAAAGCCATTGGTTTGCATTGCAATTTAGGCAAGGTGGTGAGAAGGTTTTATGGCCCTTTAATGACGTCTTACAAGCCGATGAGGGTGAAGTGAGGTGAAAGAACAACACAACCTCCATGCACGAGCAAGGATTCGAACCCAGAGCCTCTCGCACCGTAAACTGGCGCCTAACCCACTACGCTAGAGGCCGGCGCGATATCGAAAAAATAAAACATGGCTCAATAAATTATAAAAAAGG
>PNEQ01078028.1:0-11582 GCA_003012365.1 Medauroidea extradentata
GTGCTTTGTCAAATCCATACTGACAGGATTTTAAACCTTACTTAACACAATAAAACCTACTTAAAAGTATTCAATATTTAATAAAGACCCTTATCTTCGTGTCTGGGCCCATAACCTGTTGAACTAAATACATAAATATTGAATAATTTCTACTTACTTGATTAACAATAACTTGAATAAAAATCTTAAGCCTTGTACTAATTTTTTATTCATTACTTCATAGAGAACTACACTGCAGCAAACAAAAAATATGAGCCTTCTTTTGATTAACATTAAAATATCATTTCTCTCTGTACTATCGATTTCAACACAAATGACCTAATTAGCAAATAGGTTAATCACTAGATGTGGTGAACTCAATGGTACAGTCTTACCACGTAGCTCTAGCACGCCACCACGTACCACAACTGTGCAATTACACAATTACAGGGACCTAGACGAATCCATGTAAGAATACATTTTGCAAAATGCGCAGACGAGGACTATGTGACATCAACTTAGTGTAAGATTAATTTTGTCATGTAAACAAATTTACCGCACGAGACTTGGTGCAAATGGGAGGCTTGGCTTCCCGCCTGCCGCCATTGTCTCATTAGTAAGAGCTCGGTGGGCCTAGGGTGTGCACGTGCGTCGCGTCGTGGGGGTCTACAACGACAAAACCTTGGTGCTTTTTTTTTTCACCCCCGCGATCACCACCCCTTTGGTCGACTCACGGCCCCCAGAGATTCACGTGGTAAGCATTTCTCATGTGCAACACATTTTCAATCAGCACTTAGGTTACTGACCGGCCTTAATGGTCTGGCCCGCTTCAGCACACTCAGTAATGTACGAGTGCTTCTGTGCAAATACAACGGATTCTTAAAAGGACAGGTGTGTTTCATTTCGATTCAGGATCCCATTTCATTCAAGAAACATGGTTACTTGTCTATTATCTGTTAGTATTTACAAACTAATAAGAACATATTACGCCACTGAAACACACTAAGCCATCGGAGAAGAGGTAGAGTAAGAGGGATAGGTTTCTAAATTGTTTAGTATTTGGTGTTAGTTTTGGGTAATAATCTTAGATAATACAATTAGCAAGCATACGGTAAAATATCAAGTTAAATGATACTTCCTCTAAATGTCTTGAGGGTGACTTTACCTACGAAAGTGAGTTCTTCTACTTACCACTTTCTGTTTATTGATCGTTACAGTTGTACAAAACATTACCCGGGAAAAGCAACATAATGACAAGAACAAATACATTCGAAGCTTTACAGACGATGCAGTGTAGTAATAATGTTAGTGAGAGTTGGGTAGCGCTGAACAGCTCATCATTGTCTTTAGAGACAATAAAGGTGAAGGAATGTGAACTGGAACAGCGGTGGAACGTGTGCACAAGAAATATGAAAATTTCTGTGAGAAAATATGCTGGATACCCGCTACGCTCGCCAATCGACACATTAAACACGGATCGTTACATAGTTCTGATGATTTTACTAACTCTACAGCTGACAGGGGCTTGCTAAACAAGGCTTTAAATATACTAAGTTATTGTTCAGTATTAAGTAAAATTATACTGGTTTTCCATTACTTTTTAACATAAGGCTTACGGTTCCACACACAATAAATCGTTAAAAAACCGGTGTCTTTTTTAGTTGTGGCAAGAAAGCTTCATGTATCATCGACTGCGAGGTTTTAGAGACAGTGACATGACTTGACCCAATGACTGGAGATGGGAGAAGAAGCAGTTATGGCCTTTCTAAAGAACCTGGGGTAATTTTGGATAACCATGGAAAAACAATTTCAGAATGTCTGGAGCTGATATCGAGCAGGAATCCTTCCGAATGCTGCTCCAATATGTTACCGTTGCGCCACCTCAACCATGTTTTTAAGTTGCAACGGGAAATTTCTTAGTTGATCTACATTTTTTGTTGAAAATGATTCTAAACAAATATCAACTTGCGATAACAGCTGGTTATACATTGTGTGTAACATATCAAGTCGTCATTGTTTGTCAAAAGAAATTCGACAAATGTATTTCAGCAGCCACTGTAAATCCTTCTCTTATAACACCTCAACAAGTAATTACAGGACAAATTGAGCAATTCAACCTAAATTTAACTCTGTAAATCAAAGGAAAGTACAAATCATAATGTAGTACAGCAATAGTGTTTCGTCATTTGGCCGGTGACGTCAGAATAAATTGCATGCTGAGAAAATCTGCTGGTTTTGCACAAACAGTTGCACTGCCATAAAACTTAATACATTGTTTAATTGTTTAAAATGGTATGGTAATGGAAGACAAAATACTGTACTTCGAAAACCTGCCAAAATTCCTTACGTTATTAAAAGCGAGAGAGAGAGAGAGAGTCAGTTATAAAAGTTAATTCCCATTGCTTTGTAATACTATGTGTGTTTACGTAGACCTATTGGGAGAAGTGTGCACCTTTTTGTTCGTTAATTGTTGTATTCTAAAACGACGTGTTCCTCAACCTAGCTGCTACCTCGAGGTAGTCGTTTTTAAGCCAAGCGTGTACAGGCCTGTTGCATGAAAAGTAGTTGCCGATATTATTTGAACAGTTGTAATGGATTTCTAGAAACTTTGTTCCCGTTTATGTTATAAATAGTGGTGGTATTATGACTGAATTATGTGTTGCACGGTTCACTGTACGCATTTCATCATGTATCCATACAATACAGACTACTTCCTGCGAGTCTTGCCAATGGTTATATAATTTCCCAAGAGATAACAAGTAACAACACAAAATTTCTTACTCCATATTCAAGAGTAACAATTATTGAGTCTACTGTGAAGCATTCGTAATTAGTAAAGTCTACTATCCAGTTGTTACTATTACAAATTATTCCAGTTTTGGATCATAAAGTACAAAAATTAATGTGGTTACCTTCAATCAGTGATAAACTTGGTAGGCCTACATATTACTTAGTAGATCGGGAACAGCTTCATGATCTCATTGCGGTGTACATTTTAGTAAAACTCCCAGAAATACCTAATAAATTCTACTTTCAGTTCGTTCTTTAAGCTATTTACTCATAGTTTTGATCATTGTCAACCACAAAACAAAAACCGTATGATCAAAAAACTTGTTTACAGTTTAGGAATTCCAAAATAACATAAATTCAGAGGACTGACACAGAGCAATACATTTCAACAGAGATAATAAATTATATTCAAGTTAGTGACTTACTTTAGGAAGGTGGTTCTGAAAAACCTACACATACACTTGAGGCATTAAATAAAAGAAACAAAATTAATATATATGCATTACTCTGACATAAAAAAATATTTTAACCTGTTCCAATAATTGCGATACCTATTAAGTACCTTCTTGATATAACTTATGATTGGCAAAATTTTATTGTTTATAAGTTAGTATGTATGCGTTCGAAGTGTGCGCACACATTTATATTTGTAATTTTTGATGCGGTTTTACATGAAAATGATTATTCGCATTATATGCTAGTGTGCATGAGGCGGGAGAAAATTCGTTGTAGACCTACTGACTTTTTTAAACAATGTAGCTCTTGATTAGTTGTCATTATCGTTTAAAATCGCATATACACGTAACTTGTTCGAAATTGCTGCACGTTATTCTAATTATGTATATAGTCTACTAAGAAGTATGCCACAAAATAACAGTAGTTTTGGGTCCAGATAAATCAGATTTTACCTCCTCCTTGGTGTTAAATAGTCAAAAATAAACCCATAAACTCACTCCTTTTATAAATGAAACAATATACCTATATATTTCTCCTATATAAATTCACATTACTAAACTCTATTTCTTTTATTTTTCTCCATAGAGTCCATATCACAATAGACTCTGCACTTCAATTACATTTTCGACCTTATTGTGGGCTTAACAATCAAAACATAGCAAAAATGTTCTCTCTTGAAATAAATCACATATTTCAACAGTTATCACAAAGTTCAGTTTTTCAATAAATCGTAAAATCTTGATGGACACCTTATAAATCTACCACTTCTTGTGACTATCGTACCCTTTTCAACAGTAGGTGCCTCTGATTTTCCACTTTTCTCTGTAACACTCACAGGTTCTGAAATCTCTAGAGGGTAGAGATGTTGTATTGGTCTCTACATTTTACCTGAGATGGACCTCGCCATTGTCATCCTGACCCTACCATCCTTGCCTGGAAACACTTTTATTACTCTAGCTAAGGGCCATTCAATTCTCCTTTTCCCATCACAGCCGATGAGAACTACATCACCTTCTTGGATTTCTTTGTAGCACACCTATTTTTTGCGACATTGTACCAATTGACTTCAATACTCTGCACGGAATCTCTCTCCGAAGCTGCTCCTGATAAACTGCAGATAACGAAATCTCTTTGACAAGTTAATTTCATCCAACCTGTCCAAGTTAGCAACTCGCACCATTTGCACATCTTGAATAAACATAGCTGGAGTTATCGGTGCTAGGTCCATCGAATCATCTGGCTATTAGGTTATGGGTCTAGAATTTATTGTGGCCTCACAATCGCACAAAAAACTCAACATTTCCTCATGACTTAGTGAAGCCTTGCCTAATGTGCGTCTCAACAACTTTTTAGCATCTTCACCACATGTTCCCACTAACCACTCCACCCGGGTGCTGTAGGTGGAATGAACTTCCATTGGATTTCCATCATTGAAAATTCACGTTCAATTATTTTCCGATCGAGTGTCGACAACAAGTTAAATGTTCCTGTGAAATTAGTTTCATTGTCACTGTAGACAGTCTTGGGTCTACCACGCAGGGCTACAAACCAGCGCAGACAGAGAATGAAACTGTTTGTACTGAGGGACATAACTAGCTCTAGGTGCACAGCCCGATACACTGCACAAGTGAAGAGTACTATCCATACTTTACAACCATCTCGCAGCATCAGTGGTTCTGCCAGGTCAATGCCTACAACCTCAAATGCAGATGCATCTCTCACTCGATCTTCAGGTAGGGCGACAGGTGCTGTTTCAATACTTTTGCACCTTTTTTCTACACTGCACACACTTTAGGTGGATGTTACTAATAGTTCGTCTATATTTTGAGTTTCAAAATTTTTCACGTAGTTTGGCCAAGAGAACCTGAGTTCCTGCATGAGCTATCCTGTAATACTTTTCAAGAATCAGGAGTCTGGTCACTTTGTGGTTACTAGGTAATATCATCGGGTACCTATAGTTCTCTGTGTCCTTGCGAGTAGTCAGCTTCGATTCAACTCGTAAAATATTCTCTCCATATTCGAAAATGCATAATATCTTCAGGTCAACTAACGTTAACTTATTCTGTCGAAATGCTTCCTCTGCACAAACTTCATGACTACCTTTTCCCCCAATATTATTTTGTTCGCGGACAACTCACCTCTTAGTCGATCCTCTGGTTTTACTTGTACATTCCCTTTGAATCTTACGATCCATGCCATTAGCCTTAACATCTTCCGGTAGTTGGAACAGTAGGTCAGATATCATTCTTCTTTGATAGATGTTAAAGTAGAGACAACTTCAATGTCTCCATCACCATTTGAGTCTATGATGCCGGGAAGGGGTTCAGATCTTAGCCAGGCATCTTCTTTAGCTCTCAACCAATCAGGACCCTTTCACCATCATGAATCTAACAAAGTGTCCACTGAACATCAACGTGATGGGAGATCAGCCGGGCTAAGATTGCCTGGAATATGTCTCCAATCTCCAACATTCGAGATTATCAGTATCTCTCTGACCGTGTTGTTAATGAAAGTACGCAATGGCTCTCCCTTTGCGATCCATGACAGAGCAGTAGACGAATCACTCCAGATATACACAGGCACATCTACCAATGCCACACTCTCCCTTACTGTCCGAGTAAATCGTGCTCCAACACAACATGCCAGCAATTCTAATCGCGGGATGGTGATTTTCTTTAATGGGTGCAACTCTTAATCTAGCTTGTACCAGCTGGATGCTTACTATATTTTCAACTTTCATTTCGTAGATAAACCACAGCCGCAAATGACAACCGACTGGCAACACAGAATACATGTACGCTACACTTCACAGTTTTTCCTGGTACCGGTATTGATAAAGATCTTGGAATTTTTACCTCTTGTGGTTTTGATAAGTCTTTCGCCCACTTAAGAAACTTCAATCTTAAGTTTTTTTTTTTCATCTGCATCCCAGCTCAATTTTCTTTCCCAGCTTTCTTGTAGCAAAAGCTTGGGGATTAGCGTGACTGGGTAAGAGAAATCTATTGGATCAAATACCCTCCGTATAAACGATAAAATCATTTTCCTGGTAACATGTTCCTCTGAAAATTCCCCCTCACTTACAGTGCTAAACAGTAAATCCTTCTGCTTGTCCCATGGCAAACCAAGTACCATGGATATCTCACAATTTGTTTCTTCTATTGCCAGTGCTGTGTGCTCCCATCCTCTCAAGTCGAATTTTGCTTCAGCCATGACTTATGAAGCATCTCGTATAAAATTGTTAATCTCTTCTATATCATCTACTGAAGTAGAACATAGAACGACTTCTTAAGTTTCTTCACCACAGTTTTTAACTTAGGGGAACAGTTGTCTAAGTGATGGTTGATTACTGCTCCCAAAATAAATGGGCTGCAATTTAGTCCGAATACAACCCGGCAATGACGGTAAACTACCATCTTCTCATCGTCATTATCTGCCCACCACAGAAATCGCAAATAATCACGAACCTCTTTGCAGACAGACACTTGCAAGAAAGCCTTCTTGATATCAGTCATAACCCCTACTTCCTTTTCTCGGAAACGCATTAGTACTGAAGGAATCAACTGTAACAAGTTTGGGCCCTTTGCTTAACAATCACTGAGCGAACAAGCTTCACTATATTTTGCAAGAAGCATCAAAAACAGGCCTGATCTTCGTTGTGGAGCGGTTTATGAAGACTCCTCTATGTGGCAAGCAATGTCTTGGGTTATTACGTTCCTCCTTAGGAACTTCTTCACAAACACCTTCTTCTAACAATGTCCTAAGCACTTCGTCATATCTCGAATACCTTCCGTCAGACTTTAATCTTGCAGTCATGTTTGCTAATCTTCTTTCTGCAACTTCCTTGTTCATTTCAAGGTCTCCTCTGTTCTCCAACTGGAAGGTTAATTTCATATCTTCCTTCGCAATTTATGGTAACTGTCTCTTTGAAGTGATCTAATACAGCAGTATCCATCTCCTCCTTTGGCATAGTTTCACATGGATCCCTTATTTCGAATACATCCTAATTCCATAAGTCAGTGTTCCGAGGATGTTGACAAGCAGAGTAATCACTGCATTAGCACAATTAATATAATTTCCCTTTTTAGAAATTGATCCCATGACAACCCATCCGAACAAGGTCTCCATCGTAACTGGTGGTATTTTCCAGTGTACAGCCTTCCTGCAAAGTCGGCACCAATTAACAATTCAATAGCAGGTTGTCCTTCACATACATCACATAGCAGTATTCCCATTCCTCTTAGTCCATCTACAACAACTCCACATTTTACCCTAGGAATCGGTCTACAAATAGTTGACTGGCTCAATACTTCATTGTTACATGACCTACCTCCTTTTAGGCTGGTAAGTGTCACACTGTAACACTGATGCTCTTCACTTTTCGTTTGAACACCTCCAATCAATACTTAGGCTAGAGATTTTGATCCGATGATCTCACAACCCATCACTTCAACAGTCCTCTTCAATATGTAAGAGCGCTGCGATCAGATGTCTATTAGAGCCCAGACTATCTTAGTTTTTCCCATCACATCGATTTTAAAGAGTGAAGTCTGTAGTAAGACTTCTTGAGGACAACATTCGTTGGATAGAACATTAGATCCCCCTTCATTCCTCCTTTCCTCAAGCTTCAATTCTAAAGATCCTTCACTTTTAATAGGCAAGTCAGGCAAGTCATGGCACATCACTGCCTGGTGTCTCCCCCCGCAAATGACACACTTCACACTTGCCTTACAGTCTTTCGACCTGTGTCCAAATTTTAGACACACAAAGCGTGAAGGCTTTCTCTTCTTGTCGAAATGCATTCGTCTCGTCTGAAAACACTCTTTGCTTTCGTGGAACTTTTGACAGAAGATGCACTCTTCTCATTTCCTGTTGTGTTTCTCTGCAGCGAACAGATTATTCACAGTGGGCACACGTTGACCTTCAAACCGTTTCGGTTTCATCTTGCTTTCTTGATTTGCCGAAACCCCATAACCAGTTTTTGCCAAAGAAATTCTTTCCTCCCCTATCACTTCGCTTCTCAGTAATAACAGTTGTAATTTTCCGCTGTATGTGTTAGAATCACTGTCCACATTACGTTTAACCTCAGAAGGACTTGTGGGACATCTCATCCAAGCCCTCAGTATCTCCTCTGGTATGCACGACTCCACGAGTGGAAACAGCATAGCAGAATATTTGTCTTGTGTCATTCCTAATTACTCTAAAGCCTTCAAATGCGATTCTAACCGATCATATAGCTGAGACAAATTTGTTCTATTCTTTACAACTGTCACATTTTTGTCATAAGTCTAGAAGCTCTCTGACATAAAATTCAATTAACAGTTCTTCTCTACCAAATCGAACATGCTAATTCCCTTGCTCTAGTCCCCGGAATTGTAGACTGAATTAGACACTGGCATTTGCCCTCCAATTCAATTTCTTCATACTCGTGTATTATTTTAAACTGGCTCCAAAACTCTAACCAGTCTGTCACTTCTCATCCAAATTTTTTAAAATCAATTTTCGGCCACTTTAACCTTTTCCGACGAAAACTTGATGACGAGCACTGAGAATTACCTTCATTTTCACCAGGTGCAACTTCAACTACTAACTCTTTATAATAGACTTCCTTTACTAATTTTGCTTCAATCATCTTGTCTTTATATTCTTCTATGGCTAAATATTCCGCCTCAAATAAATCACTTCTGTCACTATCTTGTAATACGAGATCGAGTACTCGTTTGTCTAGTAAACACATTTCTTGAAATACCCTTTCTAATTTCTCAAACACTTTACTGTTATCATTTCCACTTACCTCGTCACATAGTGAGTTAAATGTTTTCGAGAAAAATGTTCTAACAGGCTTCCGTTGCTTGTTAAGTACTTCCATTTTCTGTTGTTCAATGTACGAATTTTTCACTTAAAAATCGGTTACTAACGTCGGTCATGTCTGAGCCACCATAAATGTTGTGTCCAGGTAAAATCTACTCGATTTTACCTTCTCCCTGGTGTTAAATATATAACAAATTAACCCAGAAACTCACTCATTTTATAAACGAAACAACATATATATTTTCTCCTGTATATTATCACCTTAGAGTAAATTACCTCTATGATTATCACATAAAAAAACTCTCATTTATTTTTCTCCATAGAGCCCATATCACAATAGACTCTGCACTTCAATTACATTTTCGTCCTTGATTACAAATAAATATTGTTCTCGTTTTCCAACAAGTAGCACAAGTAATTTTAGTTAACATTGTGGTTTATAACTTAATGTGATTCATGAAATACGTAATCAAAAACTTCTATAAAAACTGTATATGAATAATTTGTAATTTATAAATTCCTGGTATATTTGAACAATTAATTAGTAAAAATAAATAGTTTAACCAATGTTGGTATGTACGTTTTCCTACTTTGTTTATGCGAAGCAGCTGCTCCTACCCATGATTCAGTGCACAAATGCTCCTTGTCAAATCGTACATTGCAGGCCGTTGTACGTTGTTTTAAGGATGGCACATATTGAGATTTTAGTGCTCTTTTTATTGTAAAATAGTATGTTGTAATTTTTAAAATGTACTAAAATATACTATTTCTTGATTGAAACACCAATGTTTATGACTGACATAGCAATGCTACAACAAATGAGGACATGATTTTTAAGTTCATTATCTATTTTCACTAAGCTTATTTTGAGACAGCATATCAGAAAATATTTGTATAGATATAATTTAAGTAGATAGTGTACAATATTTACATATAAATAAATAAATAAATATATGTGTGTGTATGTTTGTGTGTTCTAAGACAAAGCCCTAAAAATTAAAATTAATTAAAAATTTACAAAATAACAAGTGTGTTAGAATGTTCCTCTAAAACTTCTAGCCGTTTGAATTTAAAAAAATAAATATTTTCTTAATATATGCTTAAACACCTTGATATTTTTTAAGGGAAGGAAATCAGATACTTTTTTTCCAGGGCTAAATATTTACACACCTGAAAAAAATCGTAAATTAATAAATTTTATATTATATTATTTTTTATACTATTTTCCCAGGGTACAAATATTTGGCTCCCTGAAAATATCGTAAATTAATTTATTTTCTTATTTTCTTATTTTTTTTTGTAAGTTTTTTATTAATTTTCGTTTTGTAAGGTTTTGTTTCTATCTACTACTTTTGTGTGCAGTCTACAAAAAATATATATTTATTAATTTATTCTAATTTGCAGGGTGTAGCTTTCTACACCCTCAATAGTATTTCAGGGCCCTTGAAGGGAAACCCTAAAAATATTACACATAATAATTTATATATATTTATTTTATTATTAAATATTTTTCCTTATATATACAACATAGAATCAACACTGAATGTACTTAATGGAAAACAAGAAATTGCACAAATTTCTGATCTCTCAATAAACAAACCACATTTGATAAAGAAAGCTAAAATAAAAGACACAAAATTTGGTTGTCGAATTTTATTAGAAACAGCAGATCTTAAATTACGTTTACCAGGTAAATATGTTCAAAAATTTTGTAATAATGTTTAAGATTACCTCAACAGTGGAAATATAAATATTATATATCAAGGCATGAAAAATTGTTTTGCTGGAAAACAATTTCATGCAATTAGATTTTAAGAACAATTTAATCTATTTAACTAATATGCCTAAAAAATATTTTTAATTTTTTTTCAATAAATTTAAATGTCGAATCACTATTTGTGTAAAATTAACTTCTATCCCAAATTCATAAATATTTTCACAATCATTTATAACAGTACAACCACTAAATTAATTTATTTCACTTAATTCAAACTTCACATATTCCCAAATTTTTAATTTCAAATCTCGTTTATTGACACATATTGTGATATTAAAATAAACTTTATCATCTGGATCAAAGCAATAAACATAACTTAATGAAAATTATAATCAATATGAAAAGCATGTAAAATATATATCACTCGCTCCATTTAAAAAATAAAAAATTAATCAAAATATTGTTACAAGCTTGCGGGCTAGGTACGTTTGGGGATGGAGGTATTTAATAATATAAAGAAAATAAAGCTTACCTAGTTTATTTACAACTGTACATACAAAAATAACCTACGTCTACAATGATTTACCACAATAAATTTCAAACAGAACAAGTAACTACTATTTACACAAAAGAAAAAAAAAATACATCTACATAAATTCTCTGTATATGGAAAGGTTACTAGTCACTCGCAATGGTGGACCCAAAGAAATAATACCGCAGAATCTTCCTGGCCTAGAATCACCTTCTTCCTACTAGTTGCTGCGGTCCCACTCGCTGGACGCCCTTGAACAGTCGTCGCAATCCAATACTGGTCACTATCACTTCAGATCAC
>PNEQ01078029.1:0-11584 GCA_003012365.1 Medauroidea extradentata
GGGGTCTAAAAATAGATATTTCATCATGTTTCGGATATACTTTTAGTCACGTAGGCCACCCTCGAAGGGTTAAGACGCAGTTGGGACAGGTATCTATGACGTAGGTTAGGCGGGTTTCCCACTATGAGCCACCCGGGCTTTGAGTCATCGGCCAGCCCTCAAGGTGTTACGAAACAGCCGCCGACCACTGGCCTCCAGGCACATGGCACGCAACACTATGTTTTTAGCTAATAATGTAATTAACCAAATTCTGGTTAATTGTCCTTTTAGTCGAAACCCTATAATTTCTTACCTTGAAAAAATTAACCATAACGAATAAACCATACAAATTTCTCGTTTAAGTTAAAAAAAAAATAAATAAATAATTGTCGCAAAACCAGTAGCAACCAAAGAGGCCAAATTGCTAAAACATTTCTGGGATTACCTATTTGTGAAGAACAATATCTGACGCCAAAATCTTATTCCTATATTTAATTGCGGCACAACGATACATTGATCTGGGTAAATGTCTGATCATACATAAAGTTGGAAAATATAATTTAACATTGTTTTGTAGTTTATCCATATTGACTTTCAAAAACGTGGAGATTTCAAATTGTGTTTTTAACATTTATATACCACACACACACACACACACTTAACACCAAGTGTAATAATTAACATTAGCTTAAAGCTAGGCCCCATGCATCGAATAAGTGACTATCTGATCGTAATCGTTTACGGTATTATTCAGTTCTAAATGTAACGGGCTGCATATCTTCGCGAAACCATTGTTGTACCAGCTTGTATAAATGCCTTTCGAGCACATCTGCATCATGGTCAGCCCTATACACCAGGCGCTAGATGCTGTGTACCTTCATGAAGGTACGGAAACCGGCAGGCGATGAGAGCTAAACTGTCTCGTCTGTCGACTACCTCACCGCCTCTTACATGTTTGTTATGGGACTAAGCGGTGACCCTACTAATTTATTTACCGAAAAGTGCTGGGTGAAGTCCTGCGCGTGCTTCTCAATTTTTGTTTTACGATTCCAGTTGGTATTTTTTTAAGAGACAGCAACCTGAAAAAGCCGTTTTAAATCATTTTGAGGTGCTCCGAAGCCATGTTTCTAAACAAGAATTCCAAAAAAACAAAAATTACTAAGCATGGTTTTATTATGTTTTTTTATTCTCATAAATATATAGAACGGACGTTAAAAGTACGTATTTCTATAAAAAAAACTCTTTTCAAACACGCTAAAGCACCGTTCATGCGCCAGCTGTACAGGGCTCATATTGTGTTCACTAGCGACCACGGCGGAGGGAAGAGGGGGAACAACTCGTGGAGAAGACAGCCTACGACGACGACGAACAGGTTTGTCGAGATGCATGCTGCGGCGGGCGCCGGGCCGTGCACACGACGGCGGCCGCTAGGAGTGAGTCACGTCGAAGGGGAAAGCGTCGACCCGCCTTGCGCCACTCTGCAGTCCGCGTCCGTCGCCCTCAAGGCTACATTACAGCTCGACATGCGTTACCCGGCGTGCTGATTACGACCTATTTTAAGTCTCGCCCACGTCACCGAGCGGCTTCATTCCTGCTATAGGTGGGTCGCGATAAACATGCCACTTATGAAACTTTAGTTCTTTTCTTTCTTCCACATAACATAGCACGGTCGCAGAAGTACAAGTCTGGACACTCGCCTATCTACCAACGTATTTTGCCTGACCCCCTTGTTTGGCTGCAGTTCACCACGTTACCGATAATGGTATACATTTTTGGCGCTGTAATCCGGGCGGTCGGACTCAAACTCCGCCCACTTTTTTCCATTGTTTACATGATTAAGTAAATAAAGATTTCTGGAGCCATGATTTAAAATTGTGAGCGAACAAAGTATTTCATAAATTGATTAAAAAAATACGTTTTGATGAATTTTTTATCTCAGTGGGAGGGAAGCGGGCGGAGTTTGAGCTCGACCACCGGACTGCAGCGCCAAAAATGTATAGCATTATCGGTAACTTGGTTAACTGCAGCCAAACAACAAGTGGGTCAAGTTTCCAGGCGAGTGTCCAGATCTGTTCTTTTACGGCCGTGACTTATAGTTTACCGACGTTTTTAAATATAAACAAAACAACTTCAGGCTATTCAAGACTAGTGAATACCAGCATTCTCTCATATTCTTATGAAACTCTTGAATATATGCTTTGAATTACGTAAATTGACAGCTGGAGCGGTCACAGACACTGTATAAAGGCTACTGCGCGCTCTCTGCGCGCTTCAGTCTCAGGAAGGATGAGGGGTTACATCGCTTGAGCTCTCCATTCCCGTAAGAAAGGCGAGCGTAAGAAATCGTTGTGTCGTAGAAGATGACGCGCACTTGTTACTGCACACACACATACCACAATAAGTCGACAGTTCGCATTGCTATAAACTTGGTATCGTTGTAATCAGGATGAATGCTGCTAATGATCAAAAACAGAATATTTTAATGAAATAAAACAGTATTCGTTTTTACGCTCCCCAACTTCAGAACTAAGAGACATGTTGCACAGTAGAGATAATAGAAAGAGATGGTGTAAAATTGCGAGAATATGTTCTGCCATCATATTCTTCAAATCAGTATAGAGTCCTGCGTCTTGTATGTTTTGTCGATGGTAAAGTGACACGGTTTAAGCTATCCTGAGATAAATGGCATGTTCAGTTTTAGCGTGCCAGGATTAGCATTGGCCCAGTCAAATAGAGATCCACCATAGCATCGAAAGAAAAGCGTCGTAAATGAATACATTACATCGACGCCTAGCACACAGTCAACTTTACCCGCGGTAAATCACCAACCCTAATCATTAGGGACAGGAAAATTTCGCGAATTCAATGACCTAAATGTTAGACTCAACTATCCCATACATACTCAAGCCCCGACCATTTGTCAATTAACTGCAACTCAGTGGAACAGCAGACAATGAACGAATATACGAGGCTTGAGTATGCATAGTATAATGGATTCTAGCCTGCAGGTAATTGAATTCGCGAAATTTTCCAGCCCCTACTAATCATAGACAATGCAGAGATACACGATATTTGGTGAAAAGAATTCTGCAACAATTTGTTTCAATGCCTTATGTGCACATACGCAGCCCTGCTTCATGGTCAGTGATTGGCTGTTTTTAACTCTCAGCGTCTAGGGTTCTACCTGCAAATCACAGACGCGTAGTGTCGCAGTAACCTTGTTCCTGTTGGCTCAGTCAAATGAGCCACGCCTACATTCTGCCGAAAACCATGAAGCACAGCTTCATATGTGCACATAAGGCATTGCAACAAACTGTTGCATAATTCTTTTCACCAAAAATCAACCTCACCTATTTTAATGCGAGGCAGTGTTGTCGGAGATTAACATTTGGTCACCGTTACAAAGCAGGCCCATTTTACTCGCCTCCCCCAAGGAAAGAAAGGGAGGGGAGAGGAGCAACCTTAAGAGACACTGACTAACGCTAACCTAAGAGATTGGAGAGGGACAGCCAATCAGGAGCAGTTGCAATGAAACAAGAGATGTGTCGGTAATAAGTATTTTTGATTAAATGAAAATAATAAATAAATAAAATTTGTAATAACGCATGAAATTGTTGTAAATAATGTTTGTAGTGTTGTTGTTTTAAACAATAATAGAAAATAAACGACAAAGCAGTCGGGAAGCCGGTAACTCGCTACAAGGAGGTGAGGCTATTGTAAGGATACAGCTTGGTGATTGGCTGCTAGGAGCGGCGGACATGTACGCACTCCGCGGGTTATGTCGTGAAACGATAGTGATTGTGTTTCAGGCAGTCCATCCCGCGACGCCGGGCGCGGCAGACATGCTGCAAGAGTGTGGATTAAGATTTTTGACGAAAGACTCCCGTTTATGACGCCTAGTGCAGTGGCCGAGTTGTCCACAGCCTCGCGAATATCAGGAGTGAATTTAGACTTCGATTGAAGACTTCAGTCTCCCGACGTGGGGAGAGGTGGATGGACAGTGGCCAAGTGTCTAGCAAAACGAGCGGTACTGATTGTGATAAACGCCATGCTGGGTAGTTTCACATTGGTGTTAAAAACGAAACAATTTTTAACGGACTGCTTTGAAAAAACTCTAGACTAAGAACAATCATACGATGAACTTGTTCTACGTAGGCGTGTTATACAAAAATGCATTATTCGTTTGGGTGAAAAATTTATTTTACTAGATTTTGGCTTATTTTCATAACAAAAGATATGTTTGAAATGTCGTTTATTGCAAAAAAAATTAGGTACAAATTAATTAAACAAATGTGAAACGATGTAGGGAATCTTCGATATGGAAATTATGTTACTGTAAAAACCAATACTTTCAAAATCATTGTAAAACTACAGAATGTAAGTACGGTGGTCCCATAAAAATTCATTGTTTTATATTTGTGCCAAACACTATTACACATCAGGTAACAAGTCATTTATTTAATTTAAAAATTACAGGACCCATAGATTTTGCATAATCACTCGTCAAAACCACTAAATGGCTGTTACAGTGTAGCCAAAATCTAAAGTAATTAACGTGCAGACAAGATGATTCATATTCACACAAAACGCCGTGATCAATATTTTTGTATTATTTAAAAATTGATGAAAATTAGTAAATTTCTGCCTAACTTTTGTCAAACACGTCTTAAAATGAATTTATACCCTTTCAGTTACTGTAACTATGATTTTGTTCGTTAATTCCTTATATTTTATTTTGGCTACACCGCAATGTCCATTTTGTGACTGAGTGATTATGCATACAAATTTGGGGCCAATTTCTTTTATTTGGGGAAATGACATGTGTAAAAAGCCCACCAGAGGATAGGTTAGAGAGCCGAAACATCCGGTGATTGCCGAACAATAAAGAACCTGGCCAAATGAACGCGAGTGAACAGACTTGTCCGCTGATCTAAAATATCTTGACTCGTTTGCATAACAGGTGACATTTTGTCGAAGAGTAACGTTATGCTGCACCACCTCGTACCGATGTGGACGCGACGCCCGACGGCTAGCAAAAAAAAAAAAAGCCAAACATTAAGACTGTCGCCTCATTTACTCAAGAAAACATTACATATAGTAGAGCAACCCAGTGTGTACGCGAAGAGGAGATCTGTAAACGTATACCCGCCGAACAGGTATCTGTAACAATAACAAGTGATTACAATTAAGGTTATGACGTACGTTACTATACATAAACTAATAAGTGTTCGCATATTGCTAAAATATACGCAACTATAATTTTAAAAGAATAACAAATATCTAATTTTTTTTAATTACTACCTTTTCAGGTAAACTCGTAAACAAGAAGTTTTCCAGGTAAACTTGTGATCAAGGAAGTCGAAAAACATCAGAAGACCAAGTCTGCAAAGAAAGTTGCGTAAAAGCTGTTCTGAGGCGAAAACCACAAAGAAGTAGATGCACAGTGAGCAGCTTTCGTTCTTGAAGAAGAAATCAATAAATACTAGAAACTGACTGTGCTTCGATAATTCAGAAAATCGTAGCACTGATGAAAATAATTAATACATATTGGTGATCAAGTATATGGTACTACTGAAACTTCAGATTCTGCTTATAAGCCGAATCAGGCCTGAAAAAGTCGTTAATTGGACAATGTATAAAGTGTGTGGAAAAAATACAGACGACTGTCGTTAGGAATTGTAAGTAGTAAGAACTGCACATTTTCAGTGTGAAACAATGCTACTTTTACAAATCATCGAACAATCCCGCGCAGATCCAATTTTATTACTACCACCATAATACCACATGAACAGTTACGACAGCTACTTACAAAACAGTTCTGTAAACTTTACCTGGCAGAACCTAAGCAGTTTGTACAGCCAGAATCTTATTACAATTGATTCCCAATTCATCCGAACATTCGTTTCACTCGCCATCATATTCACCATCTGATGTTTCACAAGCCAGTAACTTTACAAGCTAAATTATCTTACAACAAAAGGATATCTTGTAGATTAATTTAAAGTTTCCACTCCAGTTACTTTCCTTAAAAAATATTGACGGTTTTTACAATACACAGTATACCTTTTAAGGAATAAAATACCACATAATAAATGAAAATAACAATATTCTATTGTCAATTTGTTAAGGATTACGAATCTAATTAGTCATACATTATCAACTGAATACCATATGATACAGAAAGTGTGTTTGAAGTACGATTTTCGTTTTAGGCGAGTTATGATGAAAGCAACTATTTTCTGTAAAAATCTTCCTACAATTATTATTAATCTTACATTATTTATTATTATTGTTATTATTATTATTATTATTATTATTATTATTATTATTATTCCCACTTGATGACAACGGCCAGACATTCAGCAAGCAGGTAGAATTAAGTCAATTTTTGTATTTAACGAACGTAAATGACAATTAAGGTTTCGTACTAACTCATCAAACGTCGATACTTAAAATTGTGAAGCAAACGAAATCTTCACATCGTCAATTCTCAAGCTGTGTAGCAAATGTTCCTGCTTCGCGTCTTTGATCAGTCAGTAGTGTGGATGACCCCGATAACACCCCAGGCAATTGCATTTTCTCCCTGCAGTATAGCAGGTAACGTATATAAAGACTACCATACCATATCCACTTACTGTGTGTGCAAGGATAGGCGAAGCCACAAACCTTGTGCGGGAGGATACGCGAGTGAGAGTTTCCCCCGCGCCGTACGAAAGAAGCCTGACGGAGCTATAAGGGCTACCTTGAAGCGCGCATCAAATGACGCATCGCCGAAACGAGCCGAACGCTGAGCCAGCGTGCAATTTTCTATCTGAGTTTCACATGCATCCTGTTGGTACATTTTCAAGAATGCAGTTATTTAGCTATGCAGGAAGGCACAAAACAGTGTTTTAAGGAGGATAATGTCAATGGCATTCCGTACTTTTCCCAAGTATTTTGAATAGTAAAGAAAAAAACGGGCACACTGCAACACATTTGAAGCTCATAGTAGGCGGCACCTATGAACAGTTATTACTTACCTTTCTATAGCCTGTAAGTAGAAAACATCAGTCACACTTTAAACTATAAAGATTGATGAAAAGATACAACTGCAGCTACAAACCAGTAAAATACAGTAAATTGTTGCTAACCGTGCACAGTTTACACATTTTTGGGGAATAATACTCTTCGACTGCAAAATTTGATTTACCAGCTTGCCTTTACACGAGCAAATGAACTCTTTACGTAACACACACGATACGTTTTTTAACAGTTTACTTTGATTCTATCAGAAAAATAGTTTGTACCATGCCCCAAGTCAAAATTATTCACGGTAGGAACATCAGGCAGAAGAAAACTTTGTTTTACATGGTAAACAGACAAAAATGAGCTTCTATTGGCTAGACTATGCACAATGGCTTGATAGTAGTTTTACTGATGACAAATACGTATAAAACTATGTGTTTAAGTAACATCAAAATGTAGATGGAATTTCAACTAGTTTCGGATAGAATACACGCAAAACTGTACTCTCTGATGTTATCAAGATTTTATATTTTACACTCTGTTTCGTAGATACGTAGTATAATATATTTAACTGAATACTTCTGAAAGTCGTTCAGAATAACTCTTGTATAACTAAGATGTTTCGGTGGCGTAATGAGACGCTCTCGAATCAGCAGAAGGAAGTGTTAACTACATTTTAAATTCCACTAACATACCAATTAGACAATTACCAACTAAGAGGTATAACACAAACATACTTCAAATAGCGTTTACGAGCTAAACCAAAGAATGTGGATGTACACGAAGGGATTTTTTGTACAAGGGTAGTTTCGGGAGTGCTGAATTGACCAGAAATCATGCTACAGACTTCGTACCACCACCTATACACAGAAAAAAAAACTTACTTTTACAATAAAAAGTACGTAAAATAATGCCACAGCATTTATCAGTCTAGGCACTACAACATAAGTGGTCTAAATTTTGTGAATACCGTGGGGACTAGTAGGATTTATTTTTATGAGCAGAGTGTGGTTGCTGAAAACTTATTTTTAACAGTCAAAAAATTGTTGTTAGAATATACAAGAATTTATTTGTAAATGTACGACTATAATTTGTAAACACACAAAAATGTTTGTAAATATGTTTTTTTGTAAAAGTGATTTTTTTGTACTGTGTACAGTGAAAGAGAAAGGATTGATGAACGACTCACCTCCGCCAGGGGCTCTGCGCCTTCTTTGCTGACGTCGCCATTCTTGCCTTCGTCGCGGGACGGCTTGCTCTTGTCCTTCTTGGAGAAGCTGATGCTGCGGAAGGACCACTTCTTCTTCACCTTGTCCTTCTTCTCCTTCTTGGGCTTGGCGTCGTCGACCTCCTTGGCGGCGGGCTGTGGTTGTTGCTGCTGTTGTTGTTGTTGCTGGTCGTCTTCGGCGGGCTTGATCTCGTCGTCCGCGGCGGTCGGCGAGGGCGCCAGGTCTGCGTCACCGCCGTCCGTAGATTTGGGCGTGACCGCTTCCTCCGTCACCGCCTCCGAGCCGTTATGGATCACCTCCTCCTGCGACACGAACATCCTCGCGGCTATAGCACTTTGTGAGAATATTACGTATACATTGACATCTATGCACTTCACATATGCCATCAGGCAAACCATTGCAGTAAAACTGTGGGGAACGAAAATATTCTTTATTTATATTTGTGCTATACACCACTCAACGTTTACACATTAAATTTAAGGTTTTAGAATTCACAATAGATACGGACGAGCGTGCAAAATTAGTAATTTTACTATTTCCTTAATATAATGAACTATTTTAATACAATTCACAGGAATGAATTTATGCTAAATATAAAACTATTTGACTGGTTAAGGATTCCCTTGAGATTACTCAGCGGACGTATTTTTATAATGTTTAAACGTTAAAACATTAACCTATACCAATAGTTAAAACATAACTATTTATTAAGTTACCAAAAATGTATAGCCTACTGATTGAAGTAACAGAATTTATAGTGTAACCAAAAATGTGTATTGGTTGAAGTAACTCAGCGCTCTTACTTACAATGTATTTCATTCATGTGTTAAGGACAATAAAATCTCTACTTTTGACATGCTCCTTCAAGTAACCTACGAAATCAGTTGAAAATTAAGAGTTATTAAATGAAGTGGACAGGTTTGGTAGAAACGTAAAATGACTAACGGTTAAGAAATAAAAGCGCAAAAACTTGCAAAGGCACGGGAATTTGGCAAATTCACTTGAGCACACGCTCATTACTTTGACGACTAGGTCTCTGCTACTGAAATTCTTCCTTGAGGACTGTGAACCGATACCAGACCTGCATGAAAACATGCACCGGCTCCCACGCTTCCTTGTCAGCAGCCAATGACGAAGTAGCTGAAGACAAATTCTACAACAGAACTGAGAAGTCCGAACGACAGGTTGTTGAGCCCGTGAAATTCCTGTGTCAGTGTCTCTAATTGTTAACATTCTCCACACCATGCTGGTGCAAATACAAATATCTGTTTGCAGACTATTGACCGCTAAGAACTGAAGCTTAAATTACGGTACGATAATTCTGGTACGGCTGCCAGAACTAAGATTGTCGTGGTCCCGGAGGCGGCATGCGGAGAGGAGAGGTGAGAATCCCGGCCACTCCCAGCGCTGCTGTGGGCGATCAGATCTGGCGCGAACCACCGTGTATAGCGGGCTAGCTCGCTCCACTGACCCAGTGGCGGGCAGGAGGGAGCATTGAACCCAGGACCTGTCCAGCTTACCGCGCCGCCTCAGCCTATCCAGCCCTCTCTACTCAGTCAGCGTGGCAAATACTCAGGCTAATTTATACTAAGTGTTACATGTTTATTTTATTATGGTTTTAGAACAAACCACACAAGTTGACAAACGTTATGCTTTATATAATCGTTACGTACGTACTTAAGTACAAGTTACAAGTTGGATATGAGATGAGTTAACGATGCAAAGAACATATGATAATATTAGATGCTGTAAATGTTTCCTCCCAACGCTAAGCACGTTCCAATGAATAATATTGAACTCTAAATAATTAGCGAAAAATACTTAACATAAAGAATTATTCATTTTCTCACAATTTCATTTAGTCTATACAATAACACTTATTATGTGAAATATTGAATTTACTAATAATATTTACGTTCATAATTTTAATTTTACAAAAATAATGTAACGAACAATTAGTAAATTTCAAAATTTCATCGAACCTCTTAAAATAATTTACTGGCAGTTCAGAAACAATTTTAAAAAGATCCTGGGAATGATCGCGTACATTCATAAAGGCGACCCAATGTGCGTGTATCGCACGCCTCGCCGCCTCTAGGCACACACAACTAGCAACGTGCCTCCGGACTTAACGACGATCCCGCAGATTTACTGCAGAAAACTTACGATTAAGATGTGCTACGCACACCCAAACTTTGTAGCAAATATTTTATACAAGCATAAGGCCATGATCACTCGTTTATTTCAAACAATTGCAAATAACTCAATATTTTTTAACCAAATGCTTAGAAAAAAATTGAGACAGTGTACAATCATACGATACGAAATTTTGTCAGAGCATTTTTTTAAATTTTTTTTTTAATAATGTACCGTTTGCGAGCAAAAAAATATTTTGCTTCATATTGGCATATTTTCACAACAAAATGTGTACTATTTCGGGGGCAAAAATCTAAAAAATCAGTTTAGTGTATTGCAACAGAAATATTCATATACAAACGTTGATATATAAGTGTTAACACTGCCAAAGGAATTTTTTATATGTGTATTAATTTGCGTTACAAAAAATATTTTCGAAACCACTGCTAAACTAGGGAGCGAGGCATTAAGGCCGTGTATTTGTGTGAATGAGGCACGACGCAAAGGGCGATGTTGAACGGCTCATCTCGTGCGGTTTCACCTCTAGCGTCAAGACACAAAGACCGTGCAGTGGAATCGTACAACAGTCGCTTGACTGACACTTTCAGTGGCGGCACCATCTTTTTACTGGGGGAAAGATACAAAGTTCAACATACCTTTCTATCGTAGATTCACACAAATACTATGAATAGTTGTCTAGATATAATAAACTGAAAAAAGCCGTTAAATGTCATTTCGAGCTCCGAAATAATATTTCTGTTAACGTGATGTTTAGAAACCGCAATTTTAATATTGTTTAGGAGTAGTATGAAATGGCCGATCCTGGTGCAAGTGGGTTGTGGGTGAGGAGTTGAGGAGTCACCGTTGCCATCTTGGATGACGTCACCGCCGCCATCTTGGATGACGTCACCCGCCGCCATCTTGGATGACGTCACCCGCCGCCATCTTGTTTCCGGCCGCCATATTGGATTACGTCACTTTCAAAATTTTCCAAAATTTCCCAAAAATTAAAAAAAAAAAATTCAAAAATTAAAAAAAATCTAAAAAATAATTTCACATCCATCCGCCATCTTGGATTTTCATTTTCTCCCACTCTCTCATTCCACTCATAATTTTTCCTGCTCTCAATCCACCCATACTTTTCTCCCGCTCTCTCATTCCACTCATAATTTTTCCTGCTCTCATTCCGCCCATACTTTCCTCCTGCTCTCTCATTCATCAGCTCCCCAGCTACA
>PNEQ01078030.1:0-11583 GCA_003012365.1 Medauroidea extradentata
TATGTGGCTGAAAGGTGGTCTTAACACTTTGGCAGCTGTATGTAGTACACTGACATGCCTTCTGCGGTCTCAAATCTCCGAAAACAACAAAATTAAGTTCTACTATTGTCCATTACAGTTTTAAAAAAAATGAACCCAGGAGCATACTCCTACTTAAAGCAAAAAAAGATGGTCTGGTGAGGCCAGTTACTTTACAGTATGCCTATTGTAAATTAATAAGGGAGACAATTTATTGGTATAGAAATTAACCATTTTTAGTAATTTTTTTAGTATTTATTTTTTTATGTAGTGATCTCTCAATTTGTCTTCCAGTTTAATGATTCCTTCACTTTAACAACTGTATTTTTTGGTCCCATCTGCAGTCCCAACATATTTTTTTAATTCAGTTTAAAAACTCCTTCAGTTTAAGGGGAAGGACAATTTTTTTCAGTCCCCTGAGAGTCGCTAAGCCGAGAGATGACTTTAGTTCTCACATTCAGTTAATATCTTCTATGTTGAAATGCATCAAAGGAGTTGTGGAAATGATCAAATTTGTTTT
The DNA here is from genome assembly GCA_003012365.1 of Medauroidea extradentata. Taxonomy (NCBI): domain Eukaryota; kingdom Metazoa; phylum Arthropoda; class Insecta; order Phasmatodea; family Phasmatidae; genus Medauroidea; species Medauroidea extradentata. Next base: position 539 of record PNEQ01078030.1, read on the forward strand.
GCATTATGAGATGCTGTGTAAGTGAATAACCTGCACTCTTTTTATTTAGTTGCAAAATTTTTTACACTTATACAGTTCCTAGTACAAAATTATATAATAAAGTTATACAGTTTGTACCTAACAATTTATTTCATCACCAGAATAGTAACAATCATTTTTATCCGCACAGATAGGTACACATACGTGAGCATTTATCTAGTTTTGAGTTTGGTATTGCACTATATTATTCAAGGAAAAGTTTGGAAATTAGTTTTGTAGAGTAACATATAATTTCTTTTCCTTAATGTTTTAACCTACATTTTTTAACTTTTCAGAATCAATTGTTTGTGTTAATGAAGAGTCGCTTTATCAATTACATATAAATTTTGAAAAAAATGTGAATTTTATTGTTTGACTTCTGTGCTTGAGCTTTTGTTTTGTGTGCTGTGCACATTTTGTCTCCTTCTGTGTGGGGCTTAATTCAAATGTGTTGTACCTTGTTTGCACAGTGGGTGTGACTTTTTCTGTACCCTGAGAAAATTTATGTTGATATATACAAACAGGTGTAATTGGTTTATTTGACTTGTCACTTGCATGAGTAGTAGTGTTGAACCTGGATTTGATGTCTTAAAGTTGAGTAAGAAGTGTTTCGTGCCATTTGTAGTAAGAAGTGTTTAGTGCCATTTGTAGTAAGAAGTGTTTTGTGCCATTTGTATTTCTGGTCTTACATTCCGCCTTATAAAGTTTCTGGTCTTACATACACCTCTATAAAACTTAATGAAATGTATGTAGCATGCAGGATTTGGTAATCTCTGCCATTGATGGGCTATACAAATGAGAGAGTATGGTCTAGTGGATTTTTTTACATCATTTATTCTTTTTCAGTGTCTGTCAATACCCTATTCTCATTACTATGGTGGCAGCCTTGCTTTGGTTGTCAAAATATTCTGTGCAAGTTGAACACTTTGCTTTGTGATTCCTAACAACTCTCGCCACACTTAGAGTGCCAAAAATTCTGTATTAGTACTATGTGTTTTGCAGAATAATAAACAGGTGATGTAAAATCCAAAGTTTTCTTTCGAGTGGTGAAAAAAAACTTCATTGTCGGTTTGCAAGTGACTTCCAAGGCAAGGGACACATGCTGGACACAACATGTAATTGGTAATAGTAAGGAAAGAATAATCTATACAATCATACATAGTTGAATCTTTCATTCTGTATCAAATAAGAGGTGTTATTCTTTTAAAATATCAAATGAACATAAAAGTAATTACTAAAACATGTAGACAGATATGTGCTAGTACTTACAGAAACAGTACTTGCAGGTTGAAGAACATAATAAACAGATGGACGGCACATTTTTGAGCGGTTGCGCAGTAGCGACATTTTGCTGGCCAGGCCAGCTTCCTCGGGCAGCGAGTGATAGCACACTGCAGTATGGCACGAGTGATAGCACACTGCAGTATGGCGGACGGTAAGCGATGGTTGGTAACTAGCACACCTAGTGGCCAAGAGAAGAACAAGGGCAGAAAAGTTGAAAGTTATTGGATGTTTATGCCTGTTAACTCACAATTAACTTTTTTTCACCTCTCAAAAGAATACATTGTATATTACATCTCCTGTTTATTACTCTGCAAAACGCATAGTGCCACTACAGAATTTTTGCCACTCGAAGTGTGGCGAGAATTGTTTGGATCACAAAGCAAAGTGCTCGGCTAGCACAGAATATTTCATATTGTCACAGAATATGTTGGTAACCAAAGCTAGGCTAACACCTTAGAAACTAGAATATGATATTGACAGACCCTGAAAAGGAATAGATGATGTAATAAAAATTCACTACAAAATATTCTCTCGTTTGTACAGCCCATCAGTGGCAGAAATTACCAAATCCTGCTAGCGTGTACTCGCACTCTCACACATGTGAACATAAACACCTGTAAACGCATGCATGCACATGCACAAAATTTTATATGTGTACATATGAAACTAAATTTCACACTATACAGCATTTGACTCAATGTACACTGAAATACATTAACATTAAGTGTAACTTAGATAGTTCATATCTGACCAGTTATGCTACTGTGTAAGGAGGCTATTCGATAGATGATGAATTAGTTTAGTTACTGCCAATCCTCCTTATTCCTTGCAGCTGATTACGGCGAGCGACGACTCTGACAAGTCCTCCAGAGATTAAAATTATTTCTCTTTTGTTTTTACATGCCTGGTTAGCCTGAGGTATTTTGAACGGTGTTCGCATAGAGAAGACATTAAGTAAACATATAAAGAAAAAAGTTTGTTTTTTTGTTTTGTTTTTTTTTGTTTATTAATGGTTCACCTGTTGTACATAGAACAATCGTTGCTAAACCACTTAAATTAACTCCAGTAACCTTTTCAGCTTAAAAATGTAAACATTAATAGGTGATATCAGTGCTGGAATTGAGGTAGTCTAGAGTTTTCGTCCAGGTCTTTTGGCAGTCGTGATATGCCTGGGTTTGCTCACCCAGCAACAAACAAAAAAAAAAAAAAATAAAAAAAAAACTATAGAATACACATTGCTAAATTCCCGATGGTGTAGTAAAAACCGTAATATCCACTGGTGCACCTGTTTAGTGCACCTACCTACTTGGATATACTAACTAGTCAAAAACATAAAAAAAGAGAACCTCGCCGGCTATACTGCCCACTTTACTTGCGAATCCTCCCTCTAGGCTTCACAGCCCCTCTACCATCTCTAACACGTCCTCTTCCTCCCTCCATAACACCCCAACTGATAAAACTTCCCGGGCGAACACTCTGACTTACTCGGCCGAGCGGCGGAGGGATACATCAGGATCCAACTTGCTTAAAAATCTGGTCAACTGACATTTATAACCTAAAATACATATGTACCATAGTTTCTGACAAATTTGCAGAGTTTTATTCCACCATACCAGCTAAACATTCATTAAGTTATTAATTAGGGATGTGCAGCGTCCTCAATCTGTCGCGGATCACCACCTTTTCAAGTTCTTTTGCACCCGACACTGCCACCCACGTCAAACGAGAAACTACCAGCAGCACTCATCGCATTCCAGCACGTCCCTGTACGTGCCTTCAAGCGGGTGAACTCTGACCTGCCTGCCAGATAAATCCATCCCAGCACAGGCTAGTTCAGAGCTTACTTGAAATTTTAAAACCCAGCGTTTCTGTACCTGCTTCCAAGCAAGTGAACTTTGACCAGCCTGCCAAATAAATCCCATTCCAGGAGCAGCAAGCTAAGAGGCTACTTGAGATTTAAAAAATCCAAACAAGGCAAAATATAAGAAAAAGTTACTTATAAAAGTTGCTTGAAATTAAATTAGCTTTAAAATGAGTCCAAACACGATGTGACTCAGACAAAATTGACACGTAAAATTTAATACTTTTATCTTGCCTTAATAGTTAAATTTTAAATTTTGAATAAAATTTTAATGTTAGTTTCTCTACTAGCATCCCCAATTAATATGTTGGATCCCACCGTATACATCATTATACCTGGTTAAGTTGGCCTACTTGAAATGTTATAAACAAAAAAAAATATTAAGACAAAAAATAAAATTGAAATTACTATTGATAAGAGGCCAAGTAAGTGCTACGTGCCAGTGCACGTCACAACTGTAAGATATCAATGGTACCAAGGTATTGCTAGTGTCGAGGTCCCATACCTATTGTATGTACAATAGACTCAAACCCGGCATAACGTGATGGCTGGTCAGATCAGATATGAGAAATCCAGGTTACATTTAGTGCTAATGTATTTCAGTATACTTTGAGTGTCAAATGCTGTATAGTGTGAAATTTAGTTGCATATGTTACACAAATAAATTTTTGTGCATGTGCATGCATGTGTTCATAGGCGTTTATGTTCACATGCGTGAGAATGCGAGTAGATGTGTGCATGTTGAAAAACAGTAGATTTTGCTGCTAACGACAATTTATGGATGATATCAGTGTTTGCTGTGATTTTTAATAATGAATTCGTGAGCCAGATGATGAAAATTATTGACATACAACTTTGTGAAACCTGTATATTTTAATTTAGGTCTTAAATAATTTTTTAAATATATAACCTAGAGACAGTAATCAGTCAATTTACTTGTTGCACACTTTTAATAACATAAGTACAGTTGTGATGTTGATGTCAGTACACAGAATAAAGTAAAGTAGGTGAGGAGAGAGAAGGAAGTAGCAAATAGGTATTAATATGGGTGGCTTCGGTTATACTCCAATTGTGTGGTTGAAAACAAACAACGTGCAGTCTGTCTGCTATCAGTGCTACAGAATTGATAGTTTCACCAAGAAATAGTGTGAGCGAGCTTCATTACTAAAATAGGCATACTCAACATATTGTTTGGTATGTTGTATGATGAGAAATTTGTTAATTTTATCACACAATCAGAATTATCAGAATATAGTAAAATATATTCCCATACAATTGTCAAAGTATATATAAAGTTACAGATATTTGGTGAACTGTTCGGTTTTACAATTGCCAAGACATTTTGTTTGGAATTACAGCTCGTTTTTATCTGCTGAACGACATTACTAGGGACCTGAAAAGAGGGAGGTTATTTTTCTTTAAAAGTAGTGTTATTTTCCTCAAAATTCTGGATAAAAAATTGAGGTAATTTTAATTTGGCCAAATGTTAAATTGTTGCGGTGCATTTGTCAGAAAAGCATGTTTGGCTGAATTCTGAATTGCATAGAATTAAACACTGTTCCTTGATTGGACACTAAAATTCTAGACGGTTTCGCAACAAAAAGCAGCAGTAATTTTAGCACGACTTGCTACACGGCCATCGTGAGTAAAAACGGACTATCTCCCCATATAACTTTTTTTTTTGCCACTGCAGGTCTTGGTGAAAGGCACAAGGTCACTTGCAGAGCTCACAAGAACAACACACTACGTACAAATATATACACTTAAGTCATTAAGCAAACACTTTTACAGTAAGTGTAGAACCAAGCAATAAATTTCATTTAAAAACTTACTGTTACATTATGTTGTCTTCAGAAACAAACCCATTAAATGTGACTTGACAGTTACAAAACTTGCACACTAGTGTCAACACACTGCACTGGACGCATAAACACTGTCACCTTTATATTCTTTGGCTCTTTAACATGTGGTAACTGGTTGTTTGAGCATCTTTGCAATAGTGTAAGAGTGAATATAAACTTTTCCGATACAAAATCCTGTGTAAAATTTCAACAAATAAACTTATCATTAAATGCAAAATGTGTTCGAAACTACTTGTTACCAACATGAAACGCATAAAAACAAGCAAACGGCACTCATGTGACACTGGTCCTGGGGGGGGATGTATAAATGACGATGACACTGACTCTGTGGGTGAGTCGGACGGGATATGAGTGACAAAGTTAAGGGAGTGGACCGGCTAGCAGGGAGAGCTGAGATGAGATGGATAGTGGGAAAAGGGCACACGGTGGAAGCCGCGGAGGATACCCCCTTTTATGATGATCCCAGGGTCGACAGGCCGACAACCACGGGGCAGGCTACGTACCAGTGGATTGATGCACCCTCCAAACGACGGATCTTCACAGATTTGTTAGGGCCAGTCACCACTCCACAACACATTCAAATTTACACTAAGCGTCACTAGGGACAGGGTGAGCAAAAAACGCGTAAATGAAAAACATGAATAATTTTCGTAATTTACTCACCATGAACAATAGACTGGGTACTCGCGGAAGGCCAATACCAGTTAAGCGGACCTGGAGCACAAACCTCTCTAGTAGGTGAAGCGGTAAAAACAGAAATGGGCTGGGGGTATGCTTAATGTGCTTACTTACGGCCCTGGACGCGACGGCCGGCAGGGGATGAGGAGCCCTGGGTCAAAACAACAAAAATGGTTCCGGTAATAAAAATCTAAAATATTGAAACTAAAAATGACTGGTGCAAAACTGGTGAAGAACCCGGGGTAGACAAATACGTCTTATCTCCTCCGTGCGTCAACATGGTGTTTGGCGTAGCCAAGCCAGCCCCGCGAGGGGGACTGACTTTGCACAGTACCAAGTAGTTCCCATACAAAAACACTTAATCAGAACAAGTCACATAAGACAAAACATAAAATGGACACTGGAAAAATAGCAAAACATATTAAAAACATTATTGGTATTTTCAAATGTCTATCTTATATTATTGTTCCCTGTTGCATCATGTTCAAGCGGAAGGATACAATAGACATAGCATAGCTGATTCAACTGAATAATGGCGACTAAAAATTTACAACAAAATTATGAAAACTCATTTTTAAAAACATTGAGACAATAATTAAACACTTGAAAAACGTAGTAATGTAAATGTATTTTCTGTGTGTCCAGGGCACTACTGTATTTGTGTAAAGTACTGATGTGTGAAAAACATACAGAATAAACAAACACTGAAATATACAATTACACTAAAGATACACAACACATGCGATAACCTTGTCACACATTCTTCCCACCCCCTTCTCTTGGCACCGGGCGGCGAGAGGGATTTCGTCGGGTGTGTTCAGCAGTGCGGCAGACGGGCTAAGTGAAGGGGTGTGTTTGGACACGCGTCAAATGCTAAGCATAACAACTGAATGCTTCAATCCATTACAAGATGGCGATAGCTATCATGATATACTACTGTATATAAAAATTTATCGACACATTGCCATACATGTCTAAAATGTATTGATGCATTGCTTAGGTAAATCGAAATACGGCAAATTCGTAAAAATTGTGTATTCTATACATTGACTAGAAAAATTACAAAAAAAAAATGTGTTTATTCCTCATAACAAAGAAATTTGCATTATTCTTCGGGTTTATTGCGATTGTTCCCCCCCCTTCACCCCCAGGTGTCTATACATTGCTGTTCCTTGATTATTTTTAATGATTGTGTCTGTGGTTTTATTTTTGGCGATAAATATCAATTTTGTATTTTTGAATGTGATGTGGAACAAACTGAACACGTTTATTTACATGTTTTGTAATTATAATCGAACAATTCCAAGGCCTATAGTTAAACTGCAGTTGCATATTGTTTCTAAGATGATATGGGACTGAAGATATGCGTAGACCTACTCCAGATGCCAGACAATTTACATCGTGGTTAGGTTGGTGAAAACGACAGAAATAAACCGTAGAACGCGAGAATGGCTTAATGACATTAGTGTTCTGAATGTTCTGAAAACACAGTTACTGCTTTTGGGGTGGTATTTACAAGAGAAGTTGGGGAAAAAAGGCAGTATTTCCAGTGGGCCTGAATATTAACCAACAGTTATTGGACTAGCCTAACATGCACTATCAATACTTATGAAGCATTACTCATTCTGCAGTGCACACGTTCATTGCAGTACAGGCATGTAGCAAGACAGAATTGTGTTTTATCTGGCCATGTTATTGTTTTTCGTGGAGTTTTTTCTTTAGCTTGCTCTTTTGATATGTGCAAGTAGTGTACAAAATGTGCAACAGTAACATTGTTAGTTGTACTAAAGAATAAATTGAAATCACCAAAGTAGTAAATATGTATTATGCATTTTGAAATTGATATTTTACATAAATTAATTCTGCCAGCCCACATAAAAGGTAATTTTGGAGCTGAATTTATCACATTTTTATGGGTTTGAATATTTAAGGATTGCCTTTTAGCTTACCTTTATCTTTCTCTCTTTCTTTGGGTTCGTCACTCACTTCATTGATACAAAGCTTGTGTACCTCCCGAGTGGTACAGTGAAACAGTGCCGAGTGACTTAGCTTCATGGCTACCTCTGTGATTTTAGCTCCTCACTCACGGGTGCGAGTTTGTTCTCAAGCAGTATCTTGTCTGCCCTCAGTTGGGTGAATGAGGGCTTAAAGAGTTTAAATAATTTAATATTTTTAGACTGGTACTCTTGTCCCCAGCTTATTTGGTCAGTCTTGACCTCAAGTTGAAACAGTGTTCAATGTAACATGTTTTGCAGTATCTACAAATCTTTATTGTCTCCAGAACAATTCCTCTTGTATTAAAGCATTATAGAATGGTCATGGTAAAGTTAGTACTTTTAACGATTGTCTTGCCAAGATTAATAATAAGAAAATAAGTTTTCTTGTGATTTTAGACCCTAACTTCTAAGTGTGGTAAAATCGTAAAATTTTGTATACAATTTACTCTGATGTGTTTATGTTAACAAATGGTGGAAATATACAACTCGGATAAAAAGAAAGCTCAATCAGTGCTTCAAAATGCTGTACTTGAGCTATAGAGAATTTTTTTCCCAGCATTTTTGGTGTATTGATTTTATATTTCTCAGTACCATAAGTTTGTGTGCTCTTGCTTTTTTGTGTGTTTGTCAATGTTGTGTTGCATGTACCTATATTGGGGTGGATTTGAAAAGGCTGCTGTGTACTAGATACAATAGTTTTGTTGTAATTACAAATTTGTCAGGTAGGAGTGCTGAGGTACTGGTTAGTATTATCTACCTAGCACACTTTCAGATTCTAGTACTTTGTTCTGATATTGTGAAGGTTTCACCAAGTAAGTTGTTGCGGACAGCGTTTAGCATCCGTGCCCTTAGTTCAACCTACATCCAGCGAGTGTTCTTGAAGACAGAGATGATGTTGAAAAGCAAGCAGGTGGTAAGTGGGTCCCGTCAACTTGTGAGATCTAGATCGACAGACAACCTGCCCACCAGCCAGTCACAAGTTAACATACAAATGATGTCACGCACCCTCACAATAAGAGAGGTGAGTGTAGTGTGCTAAATAGTAATTGCACTTTATTTATTCTCATTAAAATAAAAATTAAAATATTAAAGTTAATAATAGGAATGGTTTGATAAACCTACAGTAATTGCTGTAGCACCTATTCAGGAAGTGTTTGTTTGTTTGTATACATAAATACATGTGTTTGCATGCCTGCATGAGTGTATGTGTAGTTTGTGTATGTGTATATATATATGTATGTGTGTGTGTGTGTGTGTGTGTCTATATATATATATATATATATATATATATATATATATATATATATATATAAACCTCCTATGTTTTTTGAATAGCCAGCTTGTGGGAAAGGTGTGGCGAAATAAATAGTTAACTAAACCTAATATTGTACTGTGCAGATCGAGGGGTGGCATTTTCCAGCTTCACTCCAGAATAACGCTGATACAACTCCCTAACATGTAAAAAAAATATTAATTGTTTTATTCTCAGTGGCTTTGTGCTATTTGCAAGAATGTAACACATTAAAATGAATTAGTAATTAAGATATTGGGAATGGTTTTACTGTTTACTGCATGTGTACACATAACTGCAAGACTACCTCAAAATTAAAATAATAAAAGTTGTGCAAAAAGGTTCCAAAAATAATTATTTAGGCTATTTTAACAGTTGGTCGTATGTTTCCAAAAGCAGAATAGAGTGAAATACAGATTTTAAAAACTGACCATTATTTTTGCTCATATTAACTTAAATTCAAATAAATAGCCTCTGTGTTTATTACCTCACTCACCGCATGGGCCTTTTTTTCTTTGCATGGCTTTGAGTCACAAATTAATCCTACAAATTCATTTGGTTGGTTGTCACCAATTGGAATGTGGAGAGCGTTGACTCTAAAAATCTTACATTCTCCCTACGAATGAAATTAAATTCTGTGAAATGCTTTAGTTCTGTCTCCTGATGGAACCAATTGCCTAATTTATCATCCTATTATTATTGTAATACAGGGCGAGTCCTTTAAAAGAGTTTGTGGGGAATGTGGGTAAAGGAACAAGGAACTGAGGGAAGACAGTGATGATAACTTTATCTAGAGTAGGTGCTGAAATTGGCAACATATTACCTAGAGTAGGCGCCAGAAGAGTGACGACTTACCTAGAGTAGGTGCCAAAAGTGACGACTTACCTAGAGTAGGTGCCCGAAGTGACGACGTTCCTAGAGTTGGTGCTGGAAGTGGCCACCGTTGACTTCGAGCTGCAGGTGCGCAGACGACAGTTACATTCTAAAAGGCATGGACGAGAACATTCTGCAGGATGGCAAGATTTTCATTGGGGCCTCTTTTATAAGGCTCACCCTGTGTCTTGTTAAACTTACAACTATTTTGGGTCTGTGTGTTGAAGTGGTCAAACTGCTCACCTCCCATCATGGCAATATGGATGGCATGTCTAACTGGGTCATTTCTGTTTTTTTGCATGTGAAGAATGTGGGTGGTCATTGCCATTGTCCAGCAAGTTTTCTCGGAATACTTCAGTTTCAGCAACATTTCATTCTATCTCTCTGCTCCATAAGTCTCCCTCACCAGAGCTCAATACCTCACCGTTTAATGTAAACCAAAATCTTTCCTTTCCACTTATATATATTTTGCACTCCTGATTACAGTTGTGTGTTAAGTACTTCGTTCAATTTCATTATTATCTTGTTGGCTATACTGTGTGTGCTCCTCCCAGGGAATAAACTTGCCTTTGTATAACTTCTTGTACTAAAGTGAGTGACTACCATGTTGTGTGGTCTGGACAACTGTACTGGAATAGATAATGTCTATGAGTGAATAGTGCTTCATATTGTACTCCTAAATATTAACATCCTCTCTTGTTGGCTTTTCTGTGGGTCACTGGTTAGGCAAGGACAAGCTTCAAGTTTCGTATGCGAGTCTGTAATTTAAAAATAAACTAGGTGCTAAGAATATCAGGGGTGTGTGTAAGTATTCTTTAGTGTACATGATATAATATGTCATCTGTGATGGTCTGTCTGTGTGCAAATTTGTCACTATCATATTTAATTTACATTTATAAACATATAAGATTGTTCGACAAATTAAGTGAGCTTTAAAACTCCAGTAAAATATTTTGTACATACTGGCTTACTGTGATGGGGCTTTCGTCTACGTTGCAGTGTTGTTATTATCTAGAAGCTGGTTTTTGAGGTTATGATGTCCCTGTTCGGGCTGTCAGAATGTGATGGGGCTTCCCTCTTTCTTTTCTCGTTGTTATTTAGATGTGTGGGAGGTTACGTCGTTCCTGTTCGGGACGGCAGAATGTAGTGGGGCTGATTCTTCTACGTATGTTGTTTGTTTG
>PNEQ01078033.1:0-10019 GCA_003012365.1 Medauroidea extradentata
GTGGTGTCCGCTACAAGAGTCACACAATCCAATACGCGAACCCCTGTGAATATCCGCGGTAAGGGACATAACCACCTCTCGTGGTGTCCGTGAGAAGAGTCCCACAATCCAATACGCGAACCCCTGCGAATATCCGCAGCTCGGGACACAACCACCCTTCGTGGTGTCCGCGACAAGAGTCACACAATCCAATACGCGAACCCCTGCGAATATCCGCGGCAAGGGACACAAGCACCTCTAGTGGTGTCCGCGACAAATGTCCCACAACCCAGTACACGAACCCCTGCTAATATCCGTGGCAAGTGACATAACCACCCATCGTAGTCCCCGCGACAAACGTACCACAATCCAATACGTGAACTCCTGCGAATATTCGCAGCAAGGGACACAACCACCCTTCGTGGTGTCAGCGACAAGAGTCCCACAATCCTATACGCGAAACCTTGTGAACATCCACGGCTTTGGACACAACCACCCGTCGTGGTGTCCATGACAAAAGTCCCACAATCCAATATGCGAACCCATGTGAACATTCGCGGCTCGGGACACAACCACCCCTCGTGGTGTCCATGACAAGAGTCCCACAATTCAATATGCGAACCCATGCGAATATCCGCTGCAAGGGACACAACCACCTCTCGGTGTGTCTGCAACTAGTGTCCCGCAATCTAATACGCGAACCCCTTCGAATATCCGCAGCTTGGGACACCACCACCCCTCGTGGAGTCCGCGACAAGAGTCCCACAATATAATACGCGAACCCCTGCTATTATCCGCAGCTCGGGACAAAACCACGCCTTGTGGAGTCCACGAAAATAGTCCCAAAATCCAATACGCGAAACCCTGTGAACATCCGCGGCTCGGCACACAACCACCCCTCGTGGTGTCCGCAACAAGAGTCCCACAATCCAATACGCGAACCCCTGCGAATATCCGCGGCTCGGGACACAACCACCTCTCATGGTGTCTGCAATAAGAGTCCAACAATCCAATACGTGAACCCCTGCGAATATCCGCGGCTCGGCACACAACCACCCCTCGTGGTGTCCGCAATAAGAGTCCAACAATCCAATACGCGAACCCCTGCGAATATCCGCGGCTCGGGACACAACCACCTCTCATGGTGTCCGCCACAAGAGTCCAACAATCCAATACGCGAACCCCTGCGAATATCCGCGGCTCGGGACACAACCACCTCTTGTGGTGTCCGCGACAAAAGTCCCACAATCCAATACTCGAACCTCTGCGAATATCCGCGTCTCGGGACACAACTACCTCTCATGGTGTCCGCGACAAGAGTCCCACAATCCAATACGGGAACCCCTGCGAATATTCGCGGCTCGGGACACAACCACCTCTCGTGGTGTCCGCGGCCGAAGTTCTCGAAATTAACCTATCCGACTTGCTTGCTGTACTTTCCATAAAAACTCCCAGCCAATAACAGGCTCTGTGGACGACTGACATAACTAAACACAGCCTTCCCTCCGCACCTGTTTAATATATCTTTTTTTTAATTCATACAGGTTAACATAATATACACTGTAACTTAAATACAAAATTTGAACTCGCTATGCTAACTAATAATAAAGTTATTATTAAAATGTACTGCAGGGTGTAAGCGAAGCCACGCCCCCTGAGCTGACCTACTCCTCGCCCATTAAGCCTTGGTTCCCACACAAATTCAAGGCTGCGGACTAGCTCTCGTCCTACATTTACAGCTTTCTCTTTACTTCGACGTGAAGGGTTAAATGGCATTGACACAATTAAAAAAACTCCTCTCAAACCCTTTTCCTCCAGTCAGTATGCAAATAAAAATTTTAAATAAATGAAATGAAACAAATTGTTACCGTTGAATAAGATTACACAAACAATTCTGAATACCATGAAATGTCACCAGGCTCTCTACGATAATTCTATCACATTTTGCGTTATTTACAATGAGCGTTATATTTATTCAATGTGAATGGCAAGGAGGCCAACGAACGAACTAGTGTGGTTATATGTATATGTGAGGGTAGGTGGGACTGTGTGTGTGTGAATGTACTAAAGATAAAACATAAACTGTATCGTTCTGCAGCCATTTCATTTCTAAGCAGCGACACTGACTTGTGGACTGACATAACAAGTCAGGTAATAGGTAACGGCCTACTCAGCCACGTATTTTAGCATGTATTGTAATTAAAACGATAGGTGGAAGAAAGGATAGTTATTGTGTTTACTTTACAGGTTTTGTCTATACTATTTAAACTCAAACAATCTTACAGGTTAGCATATGAACCGATCGAAAATTACTGTTTCAATGCATGCAGTAAGTGGTGATTTATAACGTAATTCTTGGTGTTTCACCGCTCAGGCCAACTTTGCGTGTTAATGCTGTTGGTTTGTGTATGCTGAAGTGAATGTTTTAATTCAGCCACTTTGCTGTCTGCACGCAATCCGGTCAGTGTACACACAATTTGCTCAGTATTTCCGTGATAGCAACAGTGCTCAGTTGTGTTCTTACGTAAGATAGCTTAACCAAGTTTGTAGACCGATTAACTTAGTTTAGTTTGTTTAATTCACCTTTTTTTATTGCCTTCTAACCCACACCGTTTCTCATTCATATTTTTAAAGTTATTTTCATCCTATTGCGTCCGATTGCTTAGAACAACCGATAAATGGCTGCGACTAGTGTACATTCCTTGTACAAGTTCTGAGGTCGAGTTAACCACTGCAATATATAGCCTACCATACTTTCTGCTGTGTGGCGTGTGTGTGAGAGGCATGCTCTTGGCCTCAACATGCGAAGAGATTACATGTGGGACACGTACAGGCTGATGTGTACAACACGCAGACTATATAAAATCTGAAATACTGCATTCTACCGACCCAACTGGCCATAATAGGTGGGTGGGGCTCTTTTTGATTACCTAATTAATCAATCTGCATCGTACTTCAAAGCTACACGGTATCAATTCTTCATGGTTTGGAAGTTTTAGCTCTGTAATTGATTACATAAAATTTAACCCATCACAACATCTGTGCAGTAAACAGATTTTTCCTTTCTGCACTAATTTATAAGATATTTGATTATTTTTATGAATTTGAAGTAGAATTAACTTAATATCTTCACTTTCACTCAAGTTCTACACCCCTGACATAACCTCAGGGTATTGGAGTTTTAAGTATAGAAGATGTAATACTGTCAGTTCAGATGAATGTAATTAAGTAATGTATATTCCAGTACTTAATGAGAAACATCTGGTAAACAGTGAAAAATTCGGCTCAGTTTGACCCGGAAGCCCCGTAACATACATTTTTTCAAACATTTTTGCGTGAAAAATGTATTATGCATTTTTAATAATGTGCCTAAACAGTAACGATAGGCCGAATTTTATTTTTTTAATGAATTTCTAAAATAATAGCAGTATTTTTCAGATGCGGACTTTGTGTAGGCACCTACATATTTTAATAAGCCTGATGAATGAAATCATTACATGATGAATTTCTATAAAATTGTAGCAAAATATATTAACCTTTTCTTCTCTTTTTTAGTTCTGCAGAAAAGTAATTAAAATACAAACACAACAATTGGTTACATCTACTATAATCTCTCCGTATTCAAGTGGGTAAGGCATTTAAAATGTCCCGAGAATGCTGAAATTGTTAATACTGAAACCAGACCCACGTAAAAAGACAGACTGGCATTATTTGTTGTAGGAATTTTTATCACGTAATTTAAAATAACTTTCATCAGATTTCTCCCCTCTATAAAGTAGTCAAAATATGTTTATTGTTGTCATCTTGACACAAACAGAAAGTAAAGATTTACAACTAGAAATAGGACGAATCTTTCACTTTCTACATCAAAGCATCACACTATCAAATGTTACACCTATGTGTATTGCTTCTGCATGAATGTAGTGGAAGGACTCTAATAACGTCTTGCAAAGGTAGAGCATCCATAGTGAATACATCATGCTGGACAAACGATTACTCATTAAGTTGACAAATACTATTATCTAAGGGTTGGTACTTCATATATTTTCTATACTGATTTCCAAAAAACTGTAAATTCTATTAGCACGCTTAAGCTCCTGCCTGGTTTAGTGCTAATTCCTCTACAACATAGGAAAGGCAACGTAATTAAAACAAAAGTATTTTGAAAGGGCTGTGAAGGTTAAACAGGCACCTAATTAAGATAAAACATGTTTTGGTACGGAAATGGTGTATTGTTGCAACAACTTCACTTACTTTACACCTTGGTTTTATTTAATTGCAAAGTTTTTAAATAAAATATAATATATTATTTATGTTACCACAAATTTCACATTTTTCAACATGATCAGTAAATTTATCTGATATTCTGCAACTGCATCTCGATCTGTAGCACTGCACGAACTCCGGATTTGGGTAGTTGGCACCCTTGGCAACATAAAGTTAACGCGCCCCCCCCCTACAAATGTTATGTTTTATGCTCTATTATGTACGTTAGAGTGTTTGTTAGTTTGAACTTGTCTATCTAAATTGTACAGCTGGTCACAATCTACGGTGAAAATTAACTCGAAAGAATAAATATGTAGTTCGTGTGCCTGCTCGCCGTGCGCTCTCAGGCGAATGAGGTAATTCCTATATCTTATTTATAATGTACTGCTACTTGTTGTATTGGGTTAGGCTTGGTTTGTCTACGCGCTTCTCGCCACCTTCTGCGTTTCACAGCTGTAGTTCAAAATTACACTGAGAGATTGTAACCTGAATTAGCTTCGTTAGGAGGAAGCGCAGTTCGCTCACTGATTGTCCAGCGTGCAATCAACATACATTGTTATACCTCACTGATTTGTATTAGAAATTAGCATTTACGAACACCATTGTCAAATACTGTAAAATAGTTGGTATTGTGCGTATTGTTACATTTTATGGTTGCCAACCTTTGTAGGTATTTAGAATATCATGTTACCAAGAAGTATCAATTGTTTGCAATTTTACACATTAAGAAATTGCATTATTTATAATAATAATAACAATTATTATTAATGCTGTTTTTGATGTGAGTACATTGTCTGACACGGTACTGCAACTGAATGGAACATGGATTTTTAAATAACGTGTAATATGTCAAATATATGTTTTAAATTCTAATATAACATGCGCACATCACCTGTTCATAACTACAGTAATGTGTCATGAATAAATAAGAATCGATGCACAGAAACTCACATGTATACGTCCACTCACAGGTTTTTACGGTCAATACAACTGTTAATTACTGCAATTATTCAAACTCCATACATTTAATGAGTAAATATTGTAGATAATATTTGTCGGCTGTAACATTGTACAAGCCTATGTAAATAAATGCACGGGACAGTACTTACATACAGCAAAAACACACAAGTTAGCTAAAAATAGAAGTCCAGAAGGGCTTTTTTTGAATGCTCACTTTATCTTATACTGCCTATGCAATAGAGGATCGTTCAAAGCTGATTTTACGACAATACTATATGCACAACAACTGCATATGCTGTCTTCAGTTGCCGTTACGACATCTTGAGAAGCCTGAACGTAGCAGCAGCTGCTGCAAGGATGCAAAAATAAAGTTGATACTACTGTGAACAAACAGTCATTTAAAGATGCCAAGTGTATGAGACGTGTTAATTAATGTACAAATATGTTCAACCCATTTTGGTGTACAGCTTTTCAAAATTTTTCCGCAAAATCAGCTGTTCCTTTTCATGATTCAGTGTCAAAATTCTACTAAAAAGTCATCTATTCTACTGCAATGCAGCGCAGGTGAAAATTTGTCGTTACACCCGTGATCACTGATCATGTAAGACTCTTACAGTACCTCTCAATAGCGACATGGACACCGTTAGGATGACGTTACATATGGCGATTGGTTTCTAGCAAACTCATAGTATCATCGCGTAAGGGGAAACAATGCAGACTAATTTTCAATGTAGTGTTTTTGTTTAACGAAAAGTTTAAGTGGGTTTGTCAAATAAATACGTTTCTAGATTAACGTTATTCAGGTTATGAATAGTTAGGAATAAGTAATTTATTATTCACTAGACTTTCTGATTATATACATTTTTAGCATTTAAATTAATTTGCATTTATATGTCAGAATACTTTTACTTTGCAATTCCTTATACCTATGGACATTTCTGCAGGTTAGCACTAATATTTTACTTTCTAGTACGCAAATATAATGCCATATACATAAATTGTACACGTACTAAAGTATATTCTGCACTGTCCTTGTGTAATAACACGGGTAGATAGGCAACTGAAATATGCAGCTTCTTCAAATTTTGCCACATTTTTTAAACAGGCAGCCAACGTACTATTCTTTCCGTTTCAGTACGCAAAAAAAAAAAAAGTTAAAATACCCAACGGGTGCGTAAATTGGTCGCCATTTGAAGTGAACAGATTTTGGTCAGTACTTAACATCTAAGTCTTTAGTGCTTGTAAGGGGTGACAATGTATGGAGCAGCACCGGAACGCAGGGACAGGAGAAATGGCGGATCCCTAAGAACACCTGCCGATCAGCGGCATCGTCCGGCAAGATTCTCATATTCGAAAGTCCGGGGACCGACCCCACCGAGAATCAATTTCGGATGGCATTGGTTGACGTCGAATACTCTAACCATTACGCTAACTGCGGCCACTGAAACCGTTTCATTGTAACATTATAAGGGCATACAGTTTGTGAAAATAATAGGTTAAGACATTTAAAAACTACATAATGCGGTTGATTTCTTTGGTGAATAAAGATCATTCACTCCCAAAAAAGAAAATGCGTACGAGTCAGTCTACGTGCTATTACTGGTATACAACTCCAAAAATAACTGTATTAATTTTATCGTCAATTCACATACCAAAGATATATCTTAGACAATTATTAAGGTATGGATTCTGGTTCACTGTTTCAGTATGTAAATGAGTAACGACATAAACCACAGTTTTCAAACTATGTCAGTAGTGCTTGAATAACCTTACTTGCAAGGCCTGTACATTGTAAACTCAGTATATTTTTGTAGGACCCTAAGTGTTTTATAATAATTTAGAAACGCATATTATACCACAAATATTTAACATGACCATAATTAGTTAGTGGCAGCAAGATAACAATACCGAGCCGTGTCATTTACGTTCCAGTGCCAATGCTTTCACAATTATTCTCAAATATTCCACCATTAACCTCAATGTATTTGTCAAATAGCATGTTACTGCATACATAAATTTTCAAGAACGTTTCTCAACTAAAGTGTGGTGTGGTAAGATCGTTGGCCGGCTGATACGTCACATTGTTTTCAACTGTCGTATGAATGGGGCACGGTACCTGTAATGTTTGCAGTGACAATTACCTTGACTACTCGAGGATGTTCATTTAGCTACACAAGGATTATGTACATACAGCATGTATTTCCTAATCGGTGGATTCGTCGGGGCAGTGCTATTCCCTGGCCAACAATGTCTCCTCAGTTCAACACCTTAGATTATAATTTATGAGGTTGGGCGAAATGTGAAGTCTACAGATGTTAAGTTATTACAAGAGACGAACTGCTTGCTTAGGGGCCGCGGTGGCCGAAAGCTCAGACCATTCACCTCCCACCAAGGCGATCCGGGCCCGATTCCCTGCAGGGTCAGTCCCCGTATTTTCGCATGTGAGAATCGTGCCGGACGATGCCGTTGATCAGCGGGTTTTCTCGGGGATCTCCCGTTTCTAATACCCTTCATTCCTGTGCCACTCCACATTCACCTTATTTCTTCTCTCACCAGCGCTTAAGACCTCGATGTTAAGCGCTGACCAAAATCACTTACTCACGAACTACTCGATCTCATAGTGTATTATTTTACTGTCAAACGGGAACGTCATGATGATCTTCGGCGGGCAACGCGTCAACTTCTTCAGCGAGTTGACAGGTGCATTGAGGTCGATGTTGGGCTCTTTGAAAACTTATTGTGAAAGCATTGGCGCTGAACCAAAAATGACATGACACGAAACAAAATAGTTGTGCTTTGTTATCTTGTTATTATAGCTATAGAAAAAAAAGGTTAAGTGTGACATTCATTACGCATTACAATTTACTTGCAACTGAAGTAAGGAATATAACTGCAAATAAATAAACAGTAATTTTAGAGAATAATAATGTCTATATTTAAATAATGCTTTCACGACAAGCGTTCCGTATTGACCCCATGTTCATAGTATTGACTTTTTAGATCACAAATACTAGTACTATTACCTCCCAGAATATTGCCCTTTCCTGTCCTGGGACACCATATATACAGGATGGACCAGAATTAATGTGCCAAATTCCGGGACGGGAATGTTTACGTAAAATATAGTGGGGTTACACTGACCAACAATATTATATAGTGAACAATAAGGGAGCTACACGACGTTGAAAACCAAATTTTGAAATAAGTTTTTTGAATAATACTAGAAAGTATGAGAGATGGAGCCACCAAAATTGGCATAGAGCTCTATGAATAGGAGTAAATAAATCTGTGTGAATGTGATTGACGCAACGTTCCCCTTCACTGCAATGTAGGGGTTACTCAACCTATTTGTGTTAGTAACTTTTAAAAACTAAGCGGTATTAAAATATTAGATACATAGCATTGATTATCGTTAAAAATTTAGGGGAAAGTACCAATTGTGTTAATTTAACTCCGGTAAAGAGTTTTCAAGAAAATACGAATCAAAATAAGAAGGCGCAGTTTAACCACTCAGAGGTAGGCAATACGACATTCTGAAACATGCTAACTGCAGCACTGAATGGTTCAATTGAGTACAGTCGTGAGATTTGGGTGACGTATTGACAACTAACATGTATCGATTGAACTAAGCTGTAGGGTGACACGTGATTTCGTTTTATTTTTACGCGAAACTGCTAAAGATATTCTCAACCCGTGTATCTACAAAATTATCACACACTTGAAATAATAACCCTTAAACCTGCAGCATTTTTATTACAATCATGATTTTGGGGCAGTACAATGAAGATAAAAACAGCATTCCTTTGTTCTAACGTCAGCAAAAAAGTACCACGTGTTTTCTTAAGAACAAACACGCGCAAATAGACTTCGAAAGTCGAAATGGCGAGGTACTTGAAACTGCCTACAATTGAATTTGAAGAATCAATACTCAAAGTGTTACATAAAAATTAATACTATAAAATTACTACGCCCCAATTAGTACGTCACGTGTAGCAAAGTCGGCCTGATTACGCCCCGGTTTTCGCCCTCACACGTGGGAAATAACATTCGCTACATAAGTCTCTTAACAGTAATTTCTTGAGAACTGATAAAATTGAAATGAGGTAGAAATAGAGCAGTGGCGGAATACTTACACGCTGGCTAGATGTAACTGCATAAATGTCTGGTATAGCACGTACACAATCAAATGCGGTTATCGCACGTGTCACGGGATCTTCTTGGCTAGTCACATGCGTCACGTAAATCAGGGAGTTGACATGACCCCGTAAATATCCAATGAAGTCGGCCAATGGACGGGCCTCCACTGCATATCCAGCGACCTGCAAACATGGTGTTAAGATAACGGTATATGACAACAGACAAATGCGTTTTCTCGAAACGGTTTACCGGTGTGAATTAACACAAGACGTACTTAATCCTTAATTTTGAGCTGTAAGCAATTATATGTATCCAAACTTTTAATTCCGCTTAGGTTTTCAAAGTTACTCACACAAATAGGTCGAGTAAGCCTTACAAAAGCAGTGAAGGAAAACGTTGCGTCAACCACATTATCACAGAATCATTTTCTCCGATTCTTTGAGTTCTGTGCCTATTTTTGTGGCTCCATCTCTCATACTGTAATAGGCCTCTTTGCCATTTGTATTGATTAAATGTAATGTTAATTGTAAATTATGCAAAATGTGATAAAATTGTCGTAGAGAATCCGTTGACATTTCATTGTAATCAGAATTATGTGTTTAATCTTGTTCAATCGTAATAATTTGTTTAATTTCATTTATTTTTAATTTAGTTTTTTATATTGGCCAGAGGCGAAG